>OZ030006.1:172404915-172694915 GCA_964023405.1 Apodemus agrarius
GGCCTTGAACTCCCGATCCTTTCGACTCTGCTTGCTTGGTGCCCATCTTGTAGGTGTGCACTCTTAACCATATAGTCGTTTTTCAACCAAGGCTTGAATAAAGTCCTTTAGTTTTCCAAATTTCTGCAAAAAATAATGCAAATAATGTAACTCCACCACCAAGTCCTAAGCATTTGCAGTCCTGGCTGGCCTGGAAGTCACTGTGTGGACATGAGCTGGCCTTGAACTCACAGAGATCCTCCTACCTCTGTCTACCAAGTGCTGGGATTAAAGATGTAACAATCATCACACTTGACTCATGTGAGTATTAAACCAAACACTTTGAGATGGCTTTTCTGTGGCCATTTTCTGCTTCAGCCACTGACTGACCTTAAACAGGTTAATTGTCTTAATTAATTAATTAACTAATTAATTACTTAAGTCTTGCTCAGTCTGAAAGTAGGACTAACAGTAATTCCTATCAGAGAGTTTTTTAAATAAGTATTTTCTTTATTCATATTTCAAATGTTATCTCCCTTTCCCGGTTTCTCCCTCTCCCAGAAACCCCCTATCCCATCTTCCCTCCCCTGTCCCTCCACCCACCCAACTCCCACTCCCCACCCTCAATTCCCCTACACTGGGGCATCTATTGAGCCTTCATAGGACCAAGGGTCTGTCCTCCCATTGATATTTGACAAGGCCATTCTCTGCTACATATGCAGCTGGAGCCATGTGTACTCCTTGGTTGGTGGCTTAGTCCCTAGGAGCTCTGGTGTGTGTGTGTGTGTGTGTGTGTGTGTGTGTGTGTCTGGTTGGTTGATATTGTTGTTCCTCCTATGAGGTTGCAACTTGCTTCAGCTCCTTTAGTCCTTTCTCTAACTCCTCCATTGGGGATCACACACGTAGTGCAATGGTTGGCTTTGAGCATCCACCTTATCAGAGAGTTTTTTAAAAAAATAATTACTTGGCACAGACCATTTAGAACAGCACTTGACTTGTTACAACCACCTTGTCAATACTCGTCAATAATACACCTTCACAACGTGTTCCCTAGAACACTCGTACTAGTTTGCATTTTCCTAGTTAGTGCAAGGAGGGGCTTTCCCTACCTCTTTCAGTGTTTTTAATTCTCGCCAATTTAGACCTGACGTTCTCCCATCACCCCTGGAAGCTTCAGCTGAGACTTAATTTGGAGAAAATGTCTCTGTGTGTAGAAGCAACTCCACGACCTATTACATGCATGGGTTTTTATAAGAATCCATCATTATGGTCCGGAGACTGTGCTTGAGTGATGGCTAATGCAAAATTCTAGCTCAGAAGGCTGGCTCTGAGAAGAAGGTACCCTCATGAATATTCATGAAAGGTGTAGCCACTACAATGGATCCACTACCAAAGGGGTTTAAAAGTTTAAAGATTTTTTTTTCCATAATGAACCTGTGGATAGGTTCATTATGAACAGTTGCAGAGTTCCTGTGTGGGTGGGACTACTATTTTGAAACAGTGATCCCACTCTCCTAACAATGGGACCCTGTGACAGTGTCCTCAGTCAGAGAAGGTGGGACTCAGTGTGATGGCTCTGTATCTATAGGAGGTAGTGAATGTAGAGAATGGTACCTACCTAGCGATAGCCAGAATCGACAACTTCCTCTTTAGTTACAGCATCTGTCACCTTTCAGGATTCTTCATCTCATTTCACTGTCACCGGTGAGAGGATAAGTAAGTCTTAGCAAGTCACCTACTCTTAAGCACGATCTGCACAACCAGAAGCCCACATTCTGGTCTAAGGACGTTTAATTAGGCGTTTCCATGTTTTTTGTTTGTTTGGGTTTGGTTTTTGGTTTTTGTTTTCTCTCAGTCGAGAGAAGGTGGCTGCTTTGGTTGTGACCCTCCTTTTCTTGCTCAGTGAGCCTATTAATCATAGCGAAGAAGAGTCTGGTGAATCTTGCACCCAGCAGTTCCCCCAAAAGGTCCACGAGAAGGATACCAATTATTAAATACTGAGCTCTGGCAGGATTAGTTATCATATGTTTATGTCACTGTGGCCAGAATGTTTGACCAAATAACTTAAAGCGAGGAAAGCTTATTTTGCCTCATGGCTTCAGATATTTTCGCCAGTTTATAGCATAACAAGAACTTAAGCAGAAACCTGAACCATAGGAGATTAACTTTAATTGTTTATAATCTGTTCAGTCTGTTGTTGTAGTGTATGATAGCAGCAGAAAATGAGTAAGGGAGTAATATTTCTTGTATGTACTAATGTAAATGATAGTACATTTAAAACATTTACTCTGTGTGTGTGTATGTCTGTGTATGTTTGTATATGCTACAATGTGCATGTGGAGGTCAGAAAACAACTGGAAGGAATCAATTCTCACCATCCATCATTAAGTCCTAGGAATCACACTTTGGTTAACAGGCATGGCGGCAAATGTCATTACTTGCCATCTTGATAGTCCGATAGTGTGATTTTGATTTGAAATTCTACTTGTGTGTTTCTTCTATAAGAAAAAAAAATATATAAACAAAAAACCTGGGGAATCTCTGCAGGCCGTCTGTGTGCCAGCCCTGTCCTAGACCGTTTGTCCTGCAGAGTGATTGGCACTTGGAAAGGGTCCCCGTAGCATCTGCCATCTTTGCTCCCAGACGGACCAGGCAGGTAATACCAGGTACACAGAGATATCCTGAGTTTAACATCACTCGGGACACAGCCCACTAGGCTTCTGCCTGAGCCTAAGACCTGGGCAGCTCTGCGGGCCGTCTGTGTGCCAGCATTGTCCTGGGCCGTTTGCCCTGCAGAGTGATCAACACTTGGAAAGGGAAAGGGTCCATACAGCCTCTGAAATCTTCGCTCCTGGACAGACCAGACAGGCAATACCAGGAACACAGAGATAACCCAAGTATAACATTGCTTGGGGCAAGGCACACCAGGGCTCCAAGAGTAGGGCAGCCCATCAGCAATCTGTGCCAGGGGAAACCCAGTCATCCAGTGGTGGGGAAATAGCCTTACACGCTCACAGGAGGTTCAAGCACCAGCCAGTGACAATAGGACCAACTAACATCAGAGATAACCAGATGGCAAAAGGCAAATGTAGGAATGTTACTAACAGAGATGAATGCAATATGGCAGCATCTGAACCCAATTCTCTGACAACAGCAAGTCCTGGATACCCCAACACACCAGAAAAACATGATTTGGATTTAAAATCACATGTCATGATGCTATTAGAGGATTACAAGAAGGACATAAATAAATCTCTTAAAGAAATGCAGGAAAACATGAATAAGGTAGAAGCCCTTACAAAGAAAACACAAAAATCACTTAAAGAAATTCAGGAGAATATGAGTCAACAGATAGACTCCAATAAAGAGGAAACGCAAAAACCACTTAAAGAAATGCAGGAGAAATTGGGTCCATAGGCAGAAGTCATGAAAGAGGAAACACAAATCTCTTAAAGAATTACAGGAAAACAAAAACAAGTGAAGGAACTGAGCAAAACCATCCAGGATCTAAAAACAGAAGTAGAAACGACTAAGAAATCACAAAGGGAGACAACTTTGGAGATAGAAAACCTTGGGAAGAAATCAGGGGTCATAGATGCAAGTATCAAGAGAATACAAGAGATAGAAGAAAGAATCTCAGATGCCTAAGATACCATAGAAAGCATTGACTCAACAGTCAAAGAAAATGCAAAATGCAAAAAGCTTGTAACCCAAAACATCCAGGAAATCCAGGACAATAATGAGAAGACCAAACCTAAGGATTATAGGTATAGATGAGAGTGAAGATTTACAACTTAAAGGGCCAGCAAATACCTTCAACAAAATTATGGAAGAAAACTTCCCTAACCTAAAGAGAGAGATGCTTATGAACATATAAGAAGCCTATAGAATTCCAAACAGACTGGACCAGAACAGAAATAACTCCCGTCACATAATAAGCAAAACCCCAAATGTACTAAACAAAGAAAGAATATTAAAGGCAGTAAGAGACAAAGGCCAACTAACATATAAAGGAAGATCTATCAGAATTATACCACACTTCTCACCAGAGACCATGAAAGCTAGAAGATCCTGGGCAGATCTCATGCAGACTCTAAGAGAACACAAATGCCAGCCAAGACTACTATACCCAGCAAAACTCTCAATCACCATAGATGGAGAAACCAAGATATTTCATGATAAAACCAAATTTACACAATATCTTTCCACAAACCCAGCCCTACAAAGGATAATAGGTGGAAAACACCAATACAAGGAGGGAAACTACTCCCTGGAAAAAGCAAGATAGTAGCCTTCTTTCACCAAAGAAGCTAATTCACCCAGGAGGAGTAGAAGACAGGAAATCATCAAACTCAGGGCTAAAATCAATAAAGTAGAAACAAATAGAACCATACAAAGAATCAACAAAACCAGGAGCTAGTTCTTTGAGAAAATCAACAAGATAGATAAATCCTTAGCCAGACTAATCAGAGGGCACAGAGACAGTATCCAAATTAGAAATGAAAAGGGAGATATAACAACAGGAACTGAGGAAATTATAAAAATCATCAGATCCTACTACAAAAGCCTATACTTAACACAACTGGAGAATCTGGAGGAAATGGACAATTTTCTAGACAGATACCAAATACCAAAATTAAATCAGAATCAAATAGATCAGCCAAACAGTCCCATAACTTCTAAAGAAATAGAAGTGGTCATTGAAAGTCTTCCAACGAAAAAAAAGCACAAGACCAGATGGTTTTAGTGCAGAATTCTATCAGACCTTCAAAGAAGACCTAACACCAATACTCTTCAAACTATTCCACAAAGTAGAAACAGAAGGAACACTACCCAACTCATTCTATGAAGCCACAATTAAGCTGATACAAAAACCACACAAAGATTCAACAAAGAAAGAGAACTTCAGACCAATTTCCCTTAAGAGTATTGATGCAAAAATACTCAATAAAATTCTTGCCAACCGAATCCAAGAGCACATCAAAACGATCATTCACTATGATCAAGTAGGCTTCATCCCAGGGATGCAGGGATGGTTCAATATACGGAAATCCATCAATGCAATCCACTACATAAACAAACTAAAAGAAAAAAAAAACACATGGTCATGTCATTAGATGCTGAAAAAGCATTTGACAAAATTCAGCATCCTTTCATGCTAAAAGTCTTGGAAAGAACAGGAATTCAAGGCCTATACCTAAACATAGTAAAAGCAATCTACAGCAAACCAGTAGCCAACATCAAACTAAATGGAGAGAAACTTGAAGCAACCCCACTAAAATCAGGGACTAGACAAGGCTGCACCCTCTCTCCATATCTTTTCAATATAGTACTGGGAGTTCTAGCTAGAGCAATTAGACAACATAAGGAGGTCAAAGAGATACGGATTGGAAAGGAAGAAGTCAAACTATCACTATTTGCAGATGATATGATAGTATACTTAAGCGACCCAAAAAACTCCACCAGAGAACTTCTATAGCTGATAAACAACTTCAGGAAAGTGGCTGGATATAAAATCAACTCAAGCAAATCAGTAGCCTTCCCATATTCAAAGGATAAGCAGGTTGAGAAAGAAATTAGGGAAATGACATACTTCACAATCGCCACAAGCAATATAAAGTATCTTGGTGTGACTCTAACCAAACAAGTGAAAGATCTGTATGACAAGAACTTCAGGTCTCTGAAGAAGGAAATTGAAGAAGACCTCAGAAAATGGAAAAATCTTCCATGCTCCTGGATTGGTAGGATTAATATAGTAAGAATGGCCATCTTGCCAAAAGCAGTATACAGATTCAATGCAATCCCCATCAAAATCCCAACTCAGTTCTTTATAGAGTTAGAAAGAGCAATTCTCAAATTCATCTGGAATAACAAAAAACCCAGGATAACTAAAACTATTCTCAACAGTAAAAGAACTTCTTGGGGAATCAGTATCCCGGACCTCAAGCAGTACTATAGAGCAATAGTGTTAAAAACTGCATGGTATTTGTACAGTGACAGGCAGGTAGATCAATGGAATAGAATTGAAGACCCAGAAATGACCCACATACCTCTGGTCACTTGATCTTTGACAAAGGAGCTACAACCACCCAGTGGAAAAAAGATAGCCTTTTCAATAAATGGTGTTGGTTTAACTGGAGGTCAGCATGCAGAAGAATGCAAATCGATCCATTCCTATCTCCTTGTACTAAGCTCAACTCCAAATGGATCAAGGACCTCCACATAAAACCCGACACACTGAAACTAATAGAAAAGAAAGTGGGGAATAGCATTGAGCACATGGGCACATAGGAAAATTTCCTGAACAGAACACCAATAGCTTATGCTCTAAGATCAAGAATTGACAAATAGGACCTCATAAAATTACAAAGATTTGTAAGGCAAAGGACACTATCAAAAGGACATAATAGCAACCAACAAATTGGGAAAAGATCTTCACCAACCCTACATCTGACAGAGGGCTAATATCCAATACATACAAAGAACTCAAGAAGTTAGATGCCAGAGAGCCAAACAACCCTATTAAAAATGGGGTACAGAGTTAAACAAAGAATTTTTACCTGAAGAACTTCAAATGGCTGAGAAGCACCTTAAGAAATGTTCAACATCATTAGTCATTAGGGAAATGCAAATCAAAACAATCTTGAGATTTCACCTCACACCAGTCAGAATGGCTAAGATTTAAAACTCAGGAGACAGCAGGTGTTGGCAAGGATGTGGAGAAAGAAGAACACTCCTACACTGTTGGTGGGACTGCAAGATGGTACAACCGCTCTGGAAATCAGTCTGGCAGTTCCTCAGAAAACTGGGCACTTCCAGAGGACCCTGCTATACCACTCCTGGGCATATACCCAGAGGATTCCCTGGCATGCAGTAGGACACATGCTCCACTATGTTCATAGCAGCCTTATTTATAATAGCCAGAAGCTGGAAAGGACCTATTCATCCCTCAATGGAGTAATGTATACAGAAAATGTGGTATGTTTACACAGTGGAATACTACTCAGCAATGAAAAACAATGAATTCATGAAATTCTTAGGCAAATGGTTGGAACTGGAAAATATCATCCTAAGTGAGGTAACTCATTCACAAAAGCACACACATGGAATGCAGTCACTGATAAGTGGATATTAGCCCAGAAGTTCTGAATGCCCAAGACACAATTCACATATTAAATGATTCCCAAGAAGAAGGAAGGAGAGGGTCCTGGTCCTGGAAAGGCTTGATGCAGCAATGTAGGGGAATACTAGGACAGAGAAGAGGGAGGGGGCTGATTAGGGAACAGGGGGAGGGAAGAGGGCTTGTGGGACTTATGTGGAGGAAGGAACTGGGAAAGGGAAAATCATTTGAAATATAAACAAAGAACATAGAAAATACAAAACCCTGACTTGTGTATGTGCATCCTGTATCTTATAACTCTGCTTTAACACCTTCTCAGTTCTAGGCTTTTTAAAATCAGTGCTTCAGACTTTTCACGTACACCGTTTCTCATCAGGGACATACTGAATTCTTCCATGTGTGTATCTCCTTTGTCTTGTTTTCTCATCTTCCAATCTATTTGTTATTCTATTTTTGCTCATTTGCATGTATGCCTGTATGTCTGTATGATGGCATGCCACACACATGCAGGCCTCAGGAGGCCAGGAGAGGCCATCAAGTCCCGTGGAGCTGGAGTTACGGGTGGTCTGAGCCACATGATGCGCTTCCTGGGAACCAACCCGGGTTCCTCTGCAAGGGCAGCAATGCTCTTCACCACTGAGTCATCTCTCCTGCTCCTCATTTTCTTGTCTTTTTTTAATTAGCTGACAGAGGAGAATGCTTCTGTTTTCCAGTGTGATGTTGATAAAGAATGCCCAGAGGGACATCTTTGACAAGTCTCTGCACCAGTAAGAATGCTGCAAGTTTCTTACTATTAAGCAGGATGAACTGTGATCTCTATAGATATTCCCTCTGTTTTAATTACATTTTGATTAGCTTACAATATTATATATTTATATTTTCATCTATCATATCTATCATCTATGTATGCATGAATACATGCATGCATGTATGTATGTATTTAGTATGTAATCATTTATATCTATCTATCTATCTATCTATCTATCTATCTATCTATCATTTGTCTGCCCATCCCTCCATCTGTCCATCCATCCATCCATCCATCCATCCATCCATCCATCCATCCATCCATTCATCATCTCTATCATCTCTCTCTATCTACCATATATCATCAATCTTTTCTCTCTCTTTCTTTCCTTCCTTCCTTCCTTCCTTCCTTCCTTCCTTCCTTCTTTCTTTCTTTCTTTCTTTCTTTCTTTCTTTCTATCTTATATATCTTTCTCTCATTCCTCCTACTCTATCACTGATCTTTTTCCCAATCCCAAATACCTTCCTTCTTCTTTCATGTCACAAATGTGCATGTACACACACACACACACACACACACACACACACACACCCTTCTTTCTCATCGTTTTTTTTCCCCAAATACTTAACTACATTTTTTTTTTATAGAACGGACACCGTGCTTGTGCTTAGGCGTGTACGGTCAAGCATGTGCTTGCTTTACTCTCTTTAGGGAGCCACCACAGGAATAGCAAATATGCATTTGTCAGTACCTCGGGAGTTTACCTTTGGGTTCTGATTATTTTCAGGACTTCAGGAGTAAATAAAAGCCAGATATAAGCTGGACTGGTCTAGTGGATGAAGTGTGATGTTCTGTGTGTGTGTGTGCATGTTTGTGTGAATCTCTGGTTTCCTGACCTGTCTCCTCATTCACATTTAGTTGGGGGTTAACTCTTTGAGGACCATTCCCTTTCTTGTCTGTTTTTCCACTAATGGTCCTAGAGATTGTCCTGCTGTGGCCTTCTGCTAGGGTTATCATTTGGGGTTTAGGAGGAGTTAGTGTCCCTGAGAAGAAGGATGTTTGGTCGTCAGAACTCTTGGACTTGACAGTCCCATTGGCAAGGGTGTTGGGCTTGCAGTTGACAGCTGTCCGGTGGTGTCCATGGGTGTTACGGTCTAGACACCGCAGTGATGCTGAGCGCCGCACTGGGAGGGGCTCGGCGTTGTGAAGCTTTGTTGACTCCTGGCAGCCCTCCTTTGTTCTTTCAGCTGAGCGTGTTCCTGTTTCTCTCCATCCTATGATGTCATGACGGCGTTTACTGAAGATGGGGGAGAAGGAGAAACTTGATTTTTACTGCTGCATGGCGATTTTCTCTTTCTGTGCCCATAATTATTATATTTTGCTTATTTTTTAACTGTTGGATCCCCCTAGTCTTTACTGTAGCTAAATGAAGAAATTTCTAAGTAAATGCTAAAACCAACTGCACTTTCCCATAAAGCCCAGTCGATGATAGTTGGGAGGGAATTGTTATCCATTTGGAAAATCTAAGTAGAGCTTTGAGCAAATTTTGATTCGATTCATTGAAAAAAAAAATGAGGCAAAGCAGCAATTTGCTAAGAAATCAACCCGCAGGACAGCTGCTCGCTGGTTTCTAAGTTATGAATAGCTTTCGCTGTCCGATTTTTCATCGCTTCACGTGTAGGTAATGGGACAGGCAGAAAACATGTGGCAGGGAGAACTCAATTCCTCATGAGAGAATCTATTTCCAGCCAAGTTTTTGGAAGCCCAGGGATTTCAGAGAGGTTGAATCAAATTCAAATATGTAATTCAGGGTGAATTTTTATTCAGACAACAACAGTCATTATAAGACTCAGTTGATGCTTCAGATACTCACAGTAGTAATTGGAGAGGCAAGGAGAAAGAAAAAAAAAGATTTTCTTTTGTGCAGGGAGGCAGGGCCAACCTTTTTACTCACAGATCACTGGAAAATGGAGCAGAGGGGACTGTATAAGGCATGAAATCACCAGGGGCACTGATGAGTGTCAAATCTTACTTTGCATCTTTTAAAGGATGCCTTTAAAAATTAAAGGTATTGGGGTGGGAGGGCAGCTTAGTGGATAAGGTGCTTGCTGTGCAGACACAAGTGCCTGAGTCTGATCTCCAGCATCTACCTTAAAGGATAGGCATGATGTGTGACAACCCCATGGTCCTCAGAGGCTGGCCAGTCCAGACCAATTGGAAAGCTTCAGGTTCCAGAGAGAGAGACCCTGTTTATAAAGGAAGCTGGAGTGTAATAGTGGAAGTTACCTTGTTTCAACATATCAACCTCTGGCCAGCAAACATATGCTCACATGTATGCACACATGAGTGTACAGAGTGTACACACACACACACACACACACATGCACACACATACACATACATACACACACACATACACACATATGCCCCCCCACATACACCCCCCCACATACACATAGACATGCATAGACACACATACACACATGCACACAAATAGACACACATACACACACATACACCACACACATTGACACACACACTCACACACATACATACACATACACACACATAGACATATACACATACATGCATATACATACACACATGCACACATACACATATACAGACAAATACACATGCACACACACACACATACACCCACACACATACACACATACATACATATACATACACACATGCACACATACACATATACAGACAAATACACATGCACACAAATACACACACATACACACATACACATACACACATACACATATATACACAATACACATATACATATACACGTACACATACATATACACACACATACACACATGTACACACAAATACACATGCATATACACACAACTATTAAATTGCATTTGAATCTTCATTCCAATGCTGCACGGTGTTCTGGGTTTTTGTTAAAAATACAAATTCAAATGTTTGGGGCCATAGACGGCTCAGGCGTTAAGAGCAGTTGTTGCTCTTGCAGAAGGCCTTGGTTTGGTGACTAGCACCTACATGGTGATGACCATCTGTAACTCCAGTTCTAGGCAGTCTGACTCAGTCTTCCAGCCTCCATGGGCACTGCGTACACACGGCGCACATATTCATACAAACAAATTAAAACTAAATAAATCTTAAAACATAGAAATGTTTGCTCCATTACACTGTTTATGTCAGAGAACCTGAGACAGTCTTTAGCATTCCCATGTTCCTATAAGACAGCCAGTCACAGTCCATACAAGTAGGAATAGTTAATTGATTGCCAGTGACCGTCTTTGTCCTGTTTGCAGCCTGATATGATATGATATGATATGATATGATATGATATGATATGATATGCCTTGTTTCTGTAACAAGCTGCTTTTCCTGCTTACCACCACTGCTCCCCATCACATAGGGAGCGTCATTACAGACTGGTTTGTGGGCGGGAAAAGGAACAGCGGGCTTCTTCCAAGGGCATGCCTGTGAGTCTGGCTTGAAGAAAACCTACCATGTTTCCTACATTAGCGTCCATTCTGATACTGTGTGAGGATTAGGCAGTGATTTGGCAAAGACTTCTGAAAACACCTCTCTCTACTTTCTCTAGCAAGAGTGAAACAAATCACACCTTCACACTTAGAGACAGGAAGGAGCCCAGGGAGGAAGTTGTCGCTGGACAGAGGCGCCAGTCAAGCAGCCACTTGCACCAGAGCATTTTAAAGGCCTCCTTTCCTGAAGGACCACTCGAGGGAGAGCCGCCACGAACTCTCTTTTGACTTTGATTATAATGATTCTTGCCCCATGGGCAAGGATAATGTTATCGACTAATGTGTTTAGTTGCCAGTGAATGCATATTATGAACATATGGATTATATATGCAACTTGCCCAAAAGGTGCTTTTAGGTTAATAAATAAAACATACTACACACTGGTAACTAGAAGTGAATCTGAAAGACCTTTCGTTATCAGGAAGGTCATCTACTGCTGGGACAAGCTCAGCTAAAGATAACTTTCCGATTTGCCTCGTCTGTGTGTGTGTGTGTGTGTGTGTGTGTGTGTGCGCACGCGCACATCCACAGGTGCCCGTGCACATATGTATGGAGGCCAAATGTCAATCAATCACTCTTGCACACATTTATTCATATCTATCCATCTATCTATCCATCCATCCATCCATCCATCCATCCATCCATCCATCCATCCATCTAAGGTGTGGCCCCTGACTGAACCTGGAACTCACTGGTTTCAGCCACACTGGCTGGCTCACGAGCTCTAAGGGTCCTCCTGTCTCTGCTTCTCTGCTGTGAGGTTCTTAACTCAGGTCCCCATGCTTGTGTGACAAACAAACAATTTCCTGACTGCGTCGTCTCTACAGCCCTGCAGATTTAATTTTGAAATGCTTTTTCGGGGGTGGGGTCTGCCGATACAGTGAGGAGAAGCAGCACTACCTGGCAAACCCGTGACAGTCCACGAGGACAGGGAGTGCTTCAGATCGGTTACTAGAGGGAGGTTAGGCCTAATCACAGGAGGGCACGCCTTGCTTGGAAGTCCGTTTGCTTTTTAGTTACCTGGAAATGTGGCAGAAATGGGAACTTTGGGGTGGGGGTGGGGGTTGGGGTTGGGGGCCGTGCAGAACTGTTCCAGAAGAAAAGCTATGGAACAGAAGAGACAGGAAGAGAGCCAGCAGAGACGACTGCTCAGATTTGTCAAGTTTAAACTCATGGCCACGGCTAGAAGATTTGCAAAGTTCGTTGGGCAGGTAGAGAATTAAAAACCTCCAATGGAAAGTTCTGGGAACGTCAGAGAGTGACAAAAATATTATCGATAGACTAACAGAATATAAAGACCGTCTCCAGATGTCTGTCTTCTTGAAACACTTCCCCTCTTTATTTTTATTTTTATTGTTATTTCATTTATTTACATTTCAAATGTTATCCCCTTTCCCAGTTTTCCCTCTGCAAAATCCCCATCCTATCTCCCCCTCCCCTGCTTCTATGAGGGTGCTCCCCCACCTACCGACCCAGTCCTGCCTCACCAGCCTAGCATTCACCTACGCTGGGGCATCGAGCCTTCACAGGACCGAGGGCCTCCCCTCCCATTGATGCCAGGTAAGGTCATCCTCTGCTACACATGCAGCCGGAGCGATGGATCCATTATCGGGGCTGCACCTTTGCTTGCTTAAAGCACAGAGCTGGGGTGACCCTTCTTTGTCAGTTGGCCGGGTTCCCCGTGACTCAATTACTCAGAAGTCCGAGGCAGGCCCCATGTGACTCAGTTACTCAGAAGTCTATGGCTTTCACTCAGACCTGGCATCTGCTGCCGCCTCCCTTCCCCCCACAGCCCCCCCCCACCCCCCCGCCCCGCAGTCACTTTGTGTGTGTTGCATTGAAGTGAACTCAGGAGTGTGAGCTTACATAAGAGCAGTCATTAGTTCATGTGTAAATCCTTTTTTTTTAAATATTCACTGAAAGGTGAGGGGTGTTTGGACTCCACAGCCACTAAGTCTACCATTCACGGCAGGAAACCAGACAGTTCAGCCATCTTAAGAGAGTTAAGAAAAAAAAAAGTAGTCTCCTGAAGGAACAAAGACACAGTCTCCCGGGGAGCAGAAACGACGTAAAAACTCTACAGAATTCTCGCGTGCGCCGCGACAGTGTCTTCCTCCCACTTCGCCCCGCAACTGTGAGAACGTGGTTTAGCCACGCTGAACCCCGCTTACTGCCGGCAGATTGGAAGGCGGACAAGTTGGCATTTGAGCAGAGCCTTTTACCCCTCCTCCCTGCATCTAATGGATTACTAAATTTAAGTGCTCAGGGCATCGTCTGGCCTCCTTTGTGAGAGCGCCTGGCTCCCATTGACGTCAGCAGGAGCCCTGTGTCTCTGCAGGGCAGAATTTGGCGCTTCCATGTAGAATATTTTTAAACTATAAAATTGAATTACAAAGGTATTGCATCTGCTTTTTATATAGTGATTGTTTAGTTTATTAAAGAATGTTTCATAAATCTAGCCAATTCTGCAGGACCTGCATATTTAGCTTAGCAAACTTATTTTTAGCAGTGACATAAAAGGAGAGTGAACTTTTAATTTAAAATCGGGGTTGTTTAGGATGGAGTTTATAGATATGAGGGTGATATATCATAGAAAGCGTGCTTGCTATTAAACCGTGCGTTTATTTTTAGAGAGCGTGATGGTCTGTAGAGTTTAGCTTTGTATTTTCATCACGCAGGCACACATGAGGATGTAAACACAGTTATTTAGATATTTCTAAAGTTTCTAATCTTTTAAATTTAATTTAAATTTATTAAGCTCATTGGTAGTAAATTCATTAGTAGACTTTAGCGCTGGTGGGATTTGTGGGACATATTCATTACAGCAGAGTGGGATAAAGATAACTGAGTGTTCTTTCCTTTCTTCTCCACTGAGCAATTGTTTACACATTTTCCCACAAAGTTTCACTTTGAAGCTCAGGGTGACCTCAACTTCTAATGGTTCTGTCTTAGCCTCTCAAACACTGGGGGTACATGTGTGCACCACGATGCTAGATTGAAATTAAAATTGTTACTATAATTTTTGTATATGCTGTGTGTAAATTTTTGTGTGTATATGTTTGCATGACACACACTCTCTCTGTCTCTGTGTCTCTGTCTCTCTCTGTGTGTCTTTGTAGGCAAGAGAGCAGTCTTGAGGGGCCCTCCCACTCTCAGGAAACTTCACGCTGGTTTGTAGGACAGGGCTTTCACTGACAGGAAGCTTACTGGTGAGGCTGGCCGGCCAGTGAGCCCCGGGGATCTCTGCCATGCCCCTACCTTTACATGTTTGGAATTACATGCGTGTGCCAGCAGGCCTGGCCATTTCTTCTGTGGATTCTGGGGTTGAACTCAGGTCTTCATGTTTGCGCAGGATGTGCTCCACCCACCGAGCTGGCTACCCTGGTACTCAGTGAACTGGCTACCCCGGTACTCAGTGTTGTATCGTAAGCCACTCCCTTGATACCTGCTTCAGCCAATTTGTGTTGACTCCCCCAGGTACTGGTGAGGGCAGCACTGGGTGAATAGCGACCAGTAACATAGATCCTGTGCTTGCGCTCTGAGTAATAGCATGGACCTAGAATCCAGATCCCTCTCTAAGGTTTCCTTGTTTCAGAGTGAAGCAATGCAGACCTCCACTGTCTCCTGTATTTGTCGAGTCATTGTTGTTTTGATAGCGCAGTGAGAGAACGAGGTAGGAATTTTATGACCACAAGGCTTCAGTGTGGCATCCTCTGTCACAGGATGGAACTGTCACAGATTTATCCCCCAGCCTCCTTGATGCAGTCACACTATTGCAGGCATCAATACAACCAAGGAAAAGCCACTTAATTCCCTTGAGCTGTTACTTTAAAATAGACAACACTCTGGCCTCTTGATTCATGTGGTCTGTGAGTTGTATCATGGGTATTCTGAGCTTTTTGGCTAATATCCACTTATCAGTGAGTAAATACCATGTACATCCTTTTGGGTCTGTGTTACCTCACTCAGGATGATATTTTCTAGTTCCATCCATTTGCCTGCAAAATTTGTGATGTCCTCATTTTTAATAGCTGAGTAGGATTCCATTGTGAAAATGTACCACATTTTCTGTATCTGCGGCTTCTGCTACATATGTCGCAGAGGACTGCCTTATCTGGCCTCAGTGGGAGGGGATGGGCTTGGCCCTGTGGAAGTTTGATGCCCCAGAGAAGGGGGGAATGCTAGAGGGGTGGGGAGGGAGTATGTGGGTGGGTGAGCACCCTCTTAAAGCCAAAGGGAAGGGGGGATAGGGTTTGGGGTCTTGTGGAGGAGGGGACAGGATTTGTACAACATTTAAAATGTAAATAAATAATTAGTAAAAATATATATAAAAATAAAAGAACTCACAACTAAAATCTTTGTGGTTTAAAAAATTCTTATTTTATGGTTTTGTCTGTTTACAATTGCACATCTATGGTCCTGTGCACCATATAAATTCCTGGTGCTCTCAGAAGCCAGTAGGGGGTGTCAGATTCCTTGGAACTGGTGTTATAGACAGTTGTGAGTTGCTGTGTAGATGCTGGAACTTGAATCCAGGTCCTCTGGAGGAACAGTCAGTGCTTTTAACCATGGAGCCATTTCTCCAGCCCCTGGACTTTTACTAATGGTGCAGTGTTCGTTAATTGTGCAGATTCACCTTCAGGAATAATGTTTATAAACTTGAGGGTAAAGCTTCTACCTCAAGTGAGAATCTAACAAATATGCCCAAGGGTAATCCAATTGAATTTGATGTAAAAGCCACCAAGGAAACTGTTACCACTTGCAAAACTGTGTGCACAGGATGCTTCTGAATCCATATGTTGATGGCTGTCTTAGGAAGCCTGGAGGAATTCCCATGAGCCCGCATGTTGTTATTTCAAGTCTGCTTCTTGGGAAAGCAAGCCAGCAAGGGGACACTGGGGAGAGAGCCAGGCAGCGCCGCCAGCCTGGTATGTTTGAACGTTGCTCCGGTAGACGTGCAAATAAACGACAGGGAACTGCAAGAGGAAACGTTTCTCCTCTGGCGGAGAAATAATAGACCCCAGTAGGACACAGCAGGAAATGCCATAACTCAGCCAGACCAGGAGCAAGGAGTCCACGGGCCTATGTATATCACAGCCTTCTCCTCTTCCTTTTTCTAGATGAAGAAATGCCACATGAGAGAAATGAGGTGGCGTGTGCAGTTTGGTGGTGGCAGGTTTAGGATGAAGGCCAACCACTCTCCTGGCTATCACTGCACCCTGATTTCATCTGCACGGAGGCTGAAAAGGCAAATGTAGTTTTGGAAACCATTTGTTCTCTTTTTCTTGCTCTCTGTCCGGTTTCTTTATGTAAGATGCCAGCACACACCTTGGCGGTGAGGGGATGGGAGCAGGGATTGGTGATGCTGAGACAATCCTTTCGTGTGGTTGGCAGGAACTCTAGTTTTCCCTCCTCCTGTCTCCCACACTACCCAGGTTTCCTGGCAAATGTTGTCCTAGGAAGGCTTTGGGGTGATTCTCCATGACCGTACACACTCTGGATTTTAAAACACACACTTTCTCTAAGTGTCCCCACAGCCCAGCCTCAGGTGCATCTTGGCTTCATATTTCAACCTCTTTCCCTCAAAGTTTGACTAATAGTGGGGAGATTTCTCAGTTCCTGTCTGGTAGATGAAGAAGACTTCTGGGCATATGGTTAGCATAACACAGGTCACAACAAAAGGGACGCTGCTCTAGCAAGTGTTGATTATAGCCGGGTGGTGGTGGCGGCGGTGCACGCCTGTAATCCCAGAACTCTGGGAGGCAGAGGCAGGTGGATTTCTGAGTTTAAGGCCAGCCTGGTCTACAGAGTGAGTTCCAGGATATCCAGGGCTACACAGAGAAACCCTGTCTCGGAAAAAACCAAAATAAAACAAAACAAAAAGCAAGTGTTGATTATGGATTTCTGAGATAAGATTAGGCTGGAGGGGGCATGTTAGCCAAAGAGCATTTTAGAGTCTCAACAGTTTGAGTGTAGAGACCCATGGGGATGGAAGTGCAGTGCAAGCTGTGAGAAGTCAAGGGCTTAACTCCCCAGCGCAGCAAACAGGAAGGGAATGGTTTCCTGTTTATTTACTCTTCTCTCATCTGCTACATCCCAGCTATAGTTTCCTTTCCCTCCGCCTCTGCCAGTCTGTTCCCCACCACCTTCCCTTTCCCTGTATTCACCCCCTTTTCCTCTCCTCAGAAAAGAGCAGGCCTTTTAGCGACATCACCCAAATACCGCCTAACAAGCTACAATAAGACTAGGCACATACCATCACATCAAGACTGGATGAGGCAACCCAATAAGAGAAAAAGGATCCCAGAGGTAGGCAAAAGGGTCAGCAGCAGCCCCTGTTCCCACTGTTGGGGATCCCACAACAGCCCTGGCTAAACAACCTTAACATATACGCAGAGGACCTAGGCCAGACTCATCCGGCTTCCCTCATCTCTGCTAGTCAACCTGAGTCCTGCTCAGTGGCTTCTGTGAGCCTCGTTCTTGGGGTGCCCTTGATCCTTCTGGCTCCTCCAACCCTCCCTCCCCGTCTCTCCCAGCACTCCCATAGTTCCAGTGATATTTGCCCCCGGAACTCTGCAAAGCTCCCATCAGTTGCTGGATGAAGTCTCTCTGACGACGATTAGGTTGACTTCTGTCCCAGCACATCCTGCAGGCATGACAAACTATAGGCTGGAGGTTCTGTGACTGTGTTCGCATCCCAGTCCCTCCACGTGAGGCCTTGCCTGGTTAGGAGGACGGCCACTTCAGGCTCGGCATCCCCCATTACGAGGGGGATCTTCACTAATGCTACCCTCGGAGAGTCCATGGAATTTCCATTGCACGAGGCAGGATGGCAATTTTGTGGACTCAAGACAAGATCAGTTACAGATTTTCCTTTCCTCATGGAGGGAGGACTTGTGTAGAGGAGTGTGCACAGTGAAAATTGTGCAGAGTAGCACATAGCTACATATGAACTCCTGCATGGAGCACCCTACAGTCTGGAATCATTTCAGCCCGCCCGTCAGCTTGCTGAAGAAAGACTTGAGAATATCTCACAGGCCTTTGTTAAACCACTAAGTATGTGCTTGGCCATTGGCACTGATCTTGGTATCATGTGTATATCTTTCCCTCCCTCTCTCCCTCCCTGCCTTCCTCTCTCCCACCTTCCTCCTCTTCCTCCTCTTCCTCTTCTTCTTCTCCTCTCTCCCTCCCTCTGTGTGTGTGTGTGTGTGTGTGTGTGTGTGTGTCTGTCGTCTGTGTGTCTGTGTGTCTGTCTGTGTTGCATGTAATATTTAAAAAAAAATCACACTATTGCTGGCTAGGCACCGGCTAACGGTCTTGGTCTGTTCCCAGCCTGGTACCAAGCCCGAGCCCGAGCCCTCATATTTTCCCTTGCCAAGGCCTCTCCGGATCTCTAAGATAGCTCTCTCCTCTCCGCTGGCTGCTGCCAAACCTGCTCAGCGTTCCCAAATTTCCACAGCTAGCTGAGGCACACTCTCACAGACCCACTCTCTCCCATGGTTACCTTTCCCTGGAGCTCAGTTGAATCACAGTGAGATGGAAAACACCAGACAATCTTAGTTTAGAATCAATAGATAACACAATCCCTGAGCCTGGCATCTAGCATCCTAAACGCACCAATTCTTCTAGTGTTAGAAATCTTCCAGCAGCAGATTCTGGAGGATTCTGCCACCTGAACTAACAGCCTCAGGGGCTGCATCTTGGTTGCCTAGCTCCAAAGGGACGTCCCTTCTCCTGCCCTCCCTGTTTCTCTTTCGGACTCGGAAGACCAGCCTCCTTATCCAGTGACTGGCTTCTTGTTGCCTTTATTATTTAATCAATTAGGGGAAAATTCCAATACATGTATGTATATCCTTACATGTGTGCAGTGCCCCAGGAGAGGGTGTCAGGTACCTTGGAACTGGAGAGACAGATGTTTGTGAGCCACAGTGTGGGTTCTGGGAACCAAACTCAGGTCTTCTGCATGAGGAAAAGTCCTGGTAAACACCAAGCCATCTCTTCAGTGCCTTTCTTTCTGAACTTAAAGATTTACAACGTCTGTCAATAATTATTAAGATAAGATACTATTTAATCTGAAGGTGAAATATTTAGCTCTGAGCTTTTACAAATGATTACACTTTGGCCAAGAGTAAAAATGGTAGCCAATTTCTTTAAGGAATATTTTACTGACTAGCAAGTATTCTACTTTGACGACTCACAAATTCCCTGAAAGGAGTTATTTTGAATACACATTAAGTGTAAAGGCAATGACAACATCCTGACTTCTAATTTTCTCTGTCTTGATGTTTGTGACCCACAATGTGGAATGCTTGGAACCTGTTGGAACCTGTTGCCAGGGTCCCCTTTATCCCTGCCAGCTCAGGTAAAGGGAATCATGGGACCTACTTAACAATCATAAAGAAAGGCTAGTTGACACCATATAAGATGTTTGTTCTTTTGAGGAAAGAGGACAGTTAAAAACGGTAAAACCTGGAAGTTCTCCTTCCACTTTGTTCAAGTAGTCTGGGCCCCTTGCCAGACACTTCTCCTGGACTTTCAAGTTCTTGACCATTTCATTTAGCAACAGGAGAACCTCAATTCGTGGCTTGAGCTCAGTGCATTTAAGGCCCATGCGAGAGCTTCTACAGTCTAGGGTATGGCAGTTCATCTCCTTCAGGAGGTTAGCACACAGGACTTCAGCTTGACAGCTTCCTTATAATAAAGAAGGGTAAAATAAAAACTAGCCTTTTAGCTGTTGCCAGACATCCCTTTGAAATACTGCACAGGAGCACACCAAGGTATAAACATTCGCTTGACTCTGACACGCTGTTTTGCTTTCTGTTTGTGAGATATTCTTTCCTTTGTTCTGTTTCACTTGCTATCTTCTCCCAGCACAGGGAAAAGTTAGATGCCCCATTCTGTTCATTAGTATTGGGGAGCTGGAGTCACGGACTCACTGTACAGCTAAGGAGAAGTTTCCACTCTGGAGCAGTTATATGATACGACTGAGCTGGCTTTTCTTAGGCAATGTATTTTCTTATGAGATAGTTTGACTTTAACTTTTGGGAAAGATGGCTATTGTTTTTGACCTGTTTAATTCTACTTGTATTTGAAAAATTCTACTTTCTTTTGCAACAAGCAAACTCCAGAGAGTTAAATCTATATAAAAATAGAGGCGAACATGGAGTACTTTTATGTTACTTTCTCGGGTTATTTTTGATAATGGGATATTCAAACAATTTGACCTTTGCTTGAAATGTCACAATGTGATTGAGCTCTGACACCTAGCGTGGGAAGCTGAGCTTCTGGATAGGAGGTGTAGCATGTACTTGTGTTCTGTTTGCATAGTCACACTTGAAGCTGTCATAGTTAGCCTCAGATGTCAATCTGGCTCAAACCTAGACATACCCGGAAAGAGGGAATCTTAACTGAGGATTTGGTTCCCTCAGATTGGCCTGTGGGCATGTGTGTGGGACATTTAAGGGTTCAGTCTATTTTGGGAAGTGCCACCCTAGATATATGGGCCTGGGATGTATAAGAAAGGCAGTTAAACGTAGTCTTGGAGCAAGCCAGCAAACAGAGTTCCTCTGTGGTTCCTGCCTCTGTTCCTACTTAAGTCCCTGGTTTGACTTTCCTCAGTGGTGGACTGTGATTAGAACATAGAAGCCCAATAAACCCTTTCTTCTCCAGGTTGTTTTTGGTCATGATGTTTATCATAGTAACAGAAATCAAACTACAACACCTATCAAAGACATTCAACAAACAAAGACAATGAGAAAATTATACTCAAGGTATCTGAAGTTTGGTGGAAAGCCATGCAGTTAGTGGATCAGAGAGAAATTATAAGGGGAAGTCACAAGTTACTTTTAAGTATTTAGACAGATGTGGATGTGGTAGCCATACCAATTATTTATGGCCCTAAAAGGAGACTACCAGAATGGGTGTGTGAACTTAAAGGGTGGCAGAATTTTTGTTTTTGAAGGTTGCTTGAGGAAGTTGGTTTATAACAACCAGAACAGAACCCTAACAGAATGGACTAAATGAGAAGTGCATGAGATGTTCTTGATACATGCTGCTGAGTTCCTCAGTGGGAGTGTTGGAGACGGAGGTACCATTGTTTATCCAGTCACTGTGCAGCTGGGCTGTATCTCAGCAGCACGGTGCTTACCTAGTGTGCACGAAGCCCTAATTCAGTGGACTTGAATGACTTTAGGTTTTTCTCCTCTGATCCCTGAGTTCTATATTTTGGATGGATAGGGAACTTGGAGCTCCTTGTGTTCACAGCTAAGGCCTAAGGAACCTAGAATGCTAAGCACACAGAGCTGTTCCTTCAAAAGAAGGGATGCATAACCTATTATCTGCCCAGAAGGCTAGGGGGCAGATGGAGTTGACAGCCTGGTGACTTTTGTGCTATCTCTGTGGCCAGAGACCACACCATGTCCTTTCTGGACCCTTTTCAAAGCTTAGTTTTCTCAGCTAACCCTGATTAATAAAGAACTAATCTTTATTGAGATATCACATGTAGTCAATCTATAGAAACCATCTTTATGGAAGGTGTTACATGCACTTTACAGAGTTTTGATATAGTCACATCTGATCTTTATTTACCTTACTTTGTTCCTTAAGGAGATTTATGTATGCTTTATTGTGTACACACAATTGAGTTAATTATCACTAGGAAAGTTTTCATCAAATTGTACTGTGCTTAAATATACCTAAAATAAACTGCTACCTAGCTGCTGGGAAGTCAGTCTTCCACATCAGATGAAGATGTAGAACTCTCAGCTCCTCCTGCGCCATGCCTGCCTAGATGCTGCCATTCTTCCTGCCTTGATGACAATGGACTGAACCTCTGAACCTGTAAGCCAGGCCCAATTAAATGTTGTCCTTATAAGACTTGCCTTGGTCGTGGTGTCTGTTTACATCAGTAAAACCCTAACTAAGACAGAAGTTGGTACGAGGAACTGGGGTATTGCTGTGATAGGCCTGACAATGCTTTTGTTTGGAAGAGTGTGGATTTTGGGACTTTGGATTTGGAAAGCCATGGAATGTTTTATGTGGGACTTAATGAGCCATACTAGTAGGAATATGGAAGACTTTGTTGCTATGAGTGATTTAAACTGTGCAGACATGGCTCAAGAGGTTTCTGAGGAGAAAATTTTCAGTGTGTGGTATAGAGATTGCTTTTGTGGTATTTTGGTGAAGGTGCAGCCTCCGATGTAGTTGGCAGCCCAGGACTGAAGGGTTCATGCAAAGGATTTGAGGCTTAGCATCATGAAGAGAGCCTATGAAAGGCTATTGGTGAAGCCTAGTTGCAGGGGAAGACCCAAACATATTGGAGAGGCCAGTACCATGCGATGATAACCAAGAACAGCAGAGGCAGCAGAGAGGATCAACCTGAGCTTAGACTGCTACAGAGAGTAGAGCTGGAG
Source organism: Apodemus agrarius (assembly GCA_964023405.1). Taxonomy (NCBI): domain Eukaryota; kingdom Metazoa; phylum Chordata; class Mammalia; order Rodentia; family Muridae; genus Apodemus; species Apodemus agrarius. Next base: position 172,427,713 of record OZ030006.1, read on the forward strand.
AAGTGACGCCAACCCTTTGGAGGAGCCCAGGACATCATGTGTGGATCCCAGACATTAAGACAAGAAACTGTAACACTGAAGTTGCTTAGGAGACCCCAAGATGTTCACGATGCCAGAGCCGTGGGCTATCTGCTGAGGAAAGCTGCTAACAGGGAGTAGAACCAGCCCAGGAGAAAGAAGTTTGTTGCAGTCAATAAAGATGAAAAAGGAGTTGGAAATCTGCTTTGCCATCAGTCATGGAGATGCAGAGTTTTGAGTTTGCCCATCTGGCTCCCTGTCTTGCTTTGGGAATTATAGTTGAGTGATTGGATGAATCTCAGAAGAATTTAACATTGTTGAGACTACTATAGACTATGGGTACTTTTGAAGTTGGACTAAATGTATTTTGCATTATGCTCTGTTTAGGTATTTTCCCCATAGACGCATATGTTTGAACAAGTCTATGGGGGTCAGGGAGTGGAATGTGATGGTTTGTATATACTTGGTCCAGGAAATGGCACTATTAGGAGGTATGGCCTTGTTGGAGTAGGTACGTCACTGTGAGCATGGGCTTAGACTTTTACCATAGCTGCCTGGAAGTCAGTCTTCCACTAGCAGCCATCAGATGAAGATGGAGAACTCTCAGCTCTTCCTGCACCATGCCTGCCTGGATGCTGCCATGCTCCAGCCTTGGTGATAATGGACTGAACCTCTGATCTTATAAGCCAGGCCCAATTAAATGTTGTCCTTTATAAGACTTGCCTTGCCGGGCGGTGGTGGTGCACGCCTTTAATCCCAGCACTTGGGAGGCAGAGGCAGATGGATTTCTGAGTTCGAGGTCAGTCTGGTCTACAGAGTGAGTTCCAGGACAGTCAGGGCTACACAGAGAAAACCCTGTCTTGAAAAAAAAAAGACTTGCCTTAGTCATGGTGTCTGTTCATAGCAGTAGAACCCTAACTATGACACCACCCCAATATGGATTTAGTTTAAACTTCGGAATGTACTCATTCAAATTAGACATTTGAAAGCATTTTAAAGAGTTTGACAGACAACTTGAAGACTGCTGATGCTCTTTCTGCCATCTTTATATGTTTGCTTCCATAGCCACTGTTGGTCAAAGGTGTCCAAATGGTCATTTCAGTGAATAAATAAATTAGAGAAAGAGCTCACAAGTTTTTTTTCTCATATTAACGTTTAGTGATTAAACCATTTTGATTTTGACTGTATATGTCTTTCTCACTTTTCTGCTTCCAAGTTTGTATTTGAGATCATGTCTTTCTTGGTGGAGGTAGAACCCAGGGCCTCATGCTGGCTTGGGAGAACTTCCCCACTGAGTTGTACCAGTTTCCGCTTCTTGTTGTAATCCCTGGTCTACTTTAACAAGGACTCCATTTCTCCCTCAGTTTCCTCTTCAATCAAATATTGCTTATGGACTGATATTTCTACAGCATGGTTAGAACTGCAGTAGTTCTATGCTTAGTAAATGTCAGTTGTGCCCTCCTGTCTTAGGGTTTTACTGTTGTGAACAGACACCATGACCAAGACAACTCTTATAAGGACAATATTTAATTGGGATTGGGTTACAAGTTCAGAGAGGTTCAGTCCATTATCATCAAAGTGGAACATGGCAACATCTAGGCAGGCATGGTGTAGGCAGAGCTGAGAGTTCTCCATCTTCATCTGAAGGCTGCTAGTGGAAGACTCTCCTCCATGCAGCTAGGATGAGGGTATTTATAAGCCCATTCCCACTGTGACACACTTACTCCAACAAGGTCACACCTCTTAATAGTGCCACTCCCTGGGCCGAGCATATATAAACCATCACATGCCCCTTGGATTACACAGGTCCCAGGAGGCTCACAAAGAGTTTCCAAGAGATTTTTAGGCACAGAGAGTTTTTAGACATCTGTTTTCAGATTCTTTTTTTCAAGTTGCCCTGCCTTTTGGTGTTCTTTTCTGCCTCATGGTCCTGCAACATCACCCTTGCACCTGATCAAAGAAAGGGCTATGTCCCTTAGCACGATTTGTTTTTTTGATTTGATTTTTTTGAGACAGGGTTTCTCTGTATAGCCCTGGCTGTCCTGGAACTCACTCTGTAGACCAGGCTGGCCTCGAACTCAGAAATCTGTCTGCCTCTGCCTCCCAGAGTGCTGGGATTACAGGCGTGTGCCACCACTGCCCAGCTAGCATGATTCTTATTTATTGCTTCATGCTTCAAGATACCTGGCATTTAAAAATAAAATAAAGCAGATTAAAATATTGTCGATGTGGGAATTTAATAATAATCTTATTGATAAGAGCACATTTTAAATTCTTTCCTTTGATTTGGTTAAGGTGTATCTAATTGAATTGTTAAACAGTGGTTGAAAATAAACTTTGATGATAAATCTTTTGTGATTTTGACGTTTAATCCAGGACCTGATCTAAGAATGTGGTGGTGTTTCTTTCCTTGAGATTTAGTGTGTTTTCAGTGATGTATAGGTACGTGTTTATGTGCGTTTAGAGCATTCCTTCCACTGTTCACTAGTGTTGGCTGATTTTGTCGCTAACATGTTATAATTACCAGGAGGGGGAGAAGATGTTTTCCAGACCCAGGCCTACAGAGATCTGGAGGTTTCTACCATGTCCCTGAGCTCCTGGGTAAGGAAGCCCACTATTCAAGGATCATCCTGCTTTGTTCATGTTGGCTCTATGTGGTAAGATGTTGAAAATGGCTCCCTTCTGCCTTGGCTAGCTTCCATTTGGTGTTTGAGATTCTCCTATTCAATTCAGGATACATATGGCAAGGATCCAAGATGGTTTCCTGCACTGATGTTGAGCCCTTGCTTTTTAAATAGCCCAATCAAAATAATTTCCTTCTGATTCTGTGGCTGCAGACGTTACACTATCCAGATTAACTACATTCTTCCTATTCATTACATGTTTACATCTAACCAAGAGTCCATGATCCGGAAAAAATGGATTTTCACCAGATAACTTGCCAGCTGGTGTTTCAATGATTTACTGGCCACATGTTACTCCTTCATATTGATATATCTAGTGATGGAAAAGAGCAGGCTAACTTAGCCAAATAATTATTTGTGTGTATGTGCAAAGAAATTAATGCTTCGTGTAAGATACCTCTTAAAACTTGGGTTTGTATTGTGTTTTAGTTTTATTAGTTATGCTATGTATTAGAGCCAGGGTCTCCTGCATGGTAAACATAAGTCTATCTGCAAGCAACCCTAACCCCTTGACTTTATGAGATCTAATGAATACAGATTAGGATAATATTTAAATACAAACAAGATGCAAATTAAGACAAGGTGGACACTGTAAAATAGGGCTGTCTCTGGCATCCAGTGACCTGGATGTCCATGTTGCATTTATCTGCATAAAAGAACTCACCATCAGGATAAGATCCTAGTTGCTGGGTGAGAGGCAACACAGCACAGATGAGTGAGCAGGGAACTCCCTAAGGGTTGGCTGTGTGCATCAGCCAGGGCGTACAACATTGGTCCTGCCTACAAACCAGCTGGGAAACCCTTTTCCTTATTTGCTTTAGAATCACCTGGACAGAGAGGTATCAGTCTAACTATGAAACTGAATCTCAGTATTAGTCTAAGTTTCTCAGAGTCATATTTTAGAAGCTGTTGATTTGAGTTTTGAACACTTTATAAAATTATGAAATACGAGTGATGGACGTTTGTTTAGCTTCTTCAATATTAAAAATACTGCAAGCTTTGGGAAAGGAAAGTCTGCAGGTTTCAAGAGGTTTTAGTTGGGCAGGGACAGCTCTGTAAAAGTGTCTGCAGTCAGTAAGCCCTGCAGTAGTTTGTGGGTTGGATAATACTCAGAATTTTAGAACCATAAATGGAAAAGAGTCCCTAAGTATTCCTCAGGGAAGATTTCCTGACTACCAGGGACGTGCAGAGGGTGATGTCACTTTCAGGGAAGCAATTGAGAAAGAGGCATTTCCTTTGCTAAAGGATAAAGGCTTGACTTATTTGTTTTTGTGAATGGAAATGAAAACTGTGAGCCTCAAGCACAGATGCGATTTGCATGTTACAGACTCCTGACTGATGGTGCACATGGCTCACAGCCTGGGACTAAATTCCTTTTGAATTATTTTTCTCCTCCGTGTTTTAAAAGTTCCTCTCCTCTCCTCTTCTCCCCCTTTTCCTCTCCTCCTCTCCCCTCCTCCCCTCTACTTTCCACTCCTCCCCAACCCTGTCTCTTTTGCCTCTCTCTTCTCTGTAGTAGTTTTATTCTCTGCTAGGCTATTAGTAATAATATATATCAATATATATACATATATACATATGTTCATATACATATACATGTACATATACACATGAGCTCATGAGCTCATGAGTTTGCCAACAGTTTGTTTGCATGGCTCTACAGGATGTCGGCGTGATGGGTCCATGAATGGTGAAAGCATTTTGGCACAGTCGGGGTTGAAACTTCAATACTTGTTGTTTAGTCAAATGAATTAAAACACTGAGAAAAACAAGGAAGAGGAAATAATCTTCCCCACGTTCAACCTCCCCCACTGTATTTTCTGCCTAACAGCAATATATTACATATAATATATTACATATATAATTAGTAATTATTCAAGTATAGAAAACTAATAAGAATCCAAAATGGTCTAATTATTAATTATAATTTATTATGCCAATGAGACCACTTTCTTTCCTGAATTTTAGTTTGAGAAGTTTTAGGCATACAGAAACATTATAAAATAATAGAATGAATAGAATTTATTGGATTTCTCATATCCTAGTGATAGGAAAGGAGCTAGAAAGAACATTTGGGCAACATTGGGAAGGCATGATAGTACTTAAGGAGAAGCATGTCCCTTGTCTCTAACAGGAACAAGATGAAAGATTTAGGTAGATAATGTCACATTGACTGCAAGTTGCTTTCACATGACATTTTTTTTTAGTATTTTTTATTTTCTATATTCTTTGTTTACATTCCAAAGGCTTTCCCCTTTCCCAGTTCCCCCCTCACCATGTGTCCCATAAGTCCTCTTCCCCCCTCCCCCCATCCCACAATCACCCCCCCAACCCTTTCTCTGTTCTGGTACTCCGATAAAACTGGAACCAGTATTTTCTGGACCAGTGTCCTCTCCTTCCTTTTTCTTGGGAATCTTTTGATTTGCTAATTGTGCCTTGAGTATTCAGAGCTTCTGGGCTCATTAATATCCACTTATCAGTGATTGCATTTCATGTGTATTCTTTTGTGATTGGGTTAACTCACTTAGGATGATATTTTCCAGATCCAACCATTTGCCTACAAATTGCATGAATTCATTATTTTTAATTGCTGAGTAGTATTCCATTGTATAAATATACCACATTTTCTGTATCCATTCCTCCTTTGAGGGATATCTGGGTTCCTTCCAGCTTCTGGCTATTATAAATAAGGCTGCTATGAACATAGTAGAGCATGTGTCTTTATTGCATGCAGGGGAATCCTCTGGGTATATGCCCAGGAGTGGTATGACAGGGTACTTTGGAAGCGTCATACCCAATTTTCTGAGGAACTGCCAGACTGATTTCCAGAGCGGTTGTACCATCTTGCAATCCCGCCAACAGTGGAGGAGTGTTCCTCTTTCTCCACATCCTCTCCAGCACCTGTTGTCTCTTGAGTTTTTAATCTTAGCCATTCTGACTGGTGTGAGGTGGAATCTCAGTGTTGTTTTGATTTGCATTTCCCTGATGACTAATGATGTTGAACATCTCTTAAGGTGCTTCCCAGCCATCTGAATTTCTTCTGGTAAAAATTCTTTGTTTAGCTCTGTACCCCATTTTTAATAGGGTTATTTGGTTCTTTGGGGTCTAACTTCTTGAGTTCTTTGTATATATTGGATATTAGCCCTCTGTCGGATGTGGGGTTGGTGAAGATCTTTTCCCAATTTGTTGATGTCTGTTTTGTCCTTCTGACAGTGTCCTTTGCCTTACAGAAACTTTGTAATTTTATGAGGTCCCATTTGTCAATTCTTGATCTTAGAGCATAAGCTATTGGTGTTCTGTTCAGGAACTTTCCCCCTGTGCCCATGTGTTCAATGCTCTTCCCCAGTTTCTTTTCTATTAGTTTCAGTGTGTCTGGCTTTATGTGGAGGTCCTTGATCCACTTGGAGTTGATCTTAGTACAAGGTGATAAGAGTGGGTCAATTTGCATTCTTCTGCATGTTGACCTCCAGTTGAACCAACAGCATTTGTTGAAAAGGCTATCTTTTTTCCACTGGATGGTTGTAGCTCCTTTATCAAAGATCAAGTGATCATAACTCTGTGGGTTCATTTCCCACATGACATTTTAAAGAAATATTTATACTGGGCTGGTAAGATGGCTTATCAGGTATAACCACTCACCAACTCTAGACCTGAGTTCAATCCCAGGACACAGATGGTGAGAGGAGAGAAACAACTCCTAGAAATTGTCCTCTGACTTCTATAGGTGTACCTGACATTGATCTTGGACCACCACAGTTTTAGACACCACAAACACATGCACACACACATGCATGTACAGACATATGCACCCCCCCCCACACACACACAGAGATGAAGAGCATTTACTGCCTTGTGGAAAACTTGAGTTCACTTCCCATGTCAGGAAACTCACAAATGCCTGAAACTCTAGTTCCAGGGAGTTTGCTCTTTCTTCTGATCTCCAGGGCCACCCACACAGACATACATTAACACCCATCAATAGAAAAAAAATCTCAAAAAAAAAAGATAAAAATAAAGGAGAAAGAACCAAACCACACCCCATGGCAAACCCGTGACCATAGTGGTGATCCTCACCTATGGTTTACTCATGTTCTTGGGCTAGTTAGCTTGGATTTCTGTCTGCAGTTCTAAGAGTCCAGGTTAATAGATGTGTGACTTCCAAGCCTCTAGGAATTATGAAACCAAGTTAATTCTAGAAAGTTTAGATGTTAATAGAAGACACTGTTTTCTCTGGCTGTTTTTATTTGCCTTGTAGCCTCAGGCTGTCACTGGGATGTGCACTTGATCAGGAGTTTGCCAATAGTTGTGCATGGCTCTACAGGATGGCGGTGTCAGGGGTCCATGAATGATGAAGAAATTTTGGCACTGTCAGGGTTGAAGCTTCAATACTTGTTGTTCAGTCAAACCAATTAAAACACCGAGAAAAACAAGTAAGAGGAAATAATCTTCCCCACATCCAACCCCCTTCGCTGTATTATCTGCCCAACAGTAATTTGTTTCAGGACTCTGTCTTCATGTGTTTGAAGATGTGTAGTCAAGTTGAAACACAAAAACAGGAGACAGAACAAAGGAAGTGGTCATTCTGATGACAGGGTCTTGGGCAATTTTAATATGTGGAATAGTTGGTTGTAAATTGCATCCATGTTGGTGAAGGTAATTTGGAAGCAAGAGACACTGAGTCAGATCTTCCATTGGCACTGCAATGCTCACAGAGAATAAAACATGAGGATTAACATGGGATCAGACCTTGTATAAAGAAGAACCCAATTGTGTGCACCCAATAAAGCCATTTTGGTTCTCAATACCACAGGCATACTTTTAAGATAGCTTTCAAAGATGAAACATGAGAGCCAAGATGCTATGCAGAGGCTTAAGTTGGCATGGCCATTCTATTTTTTAGTTATGCTGTAATTGTGTGTGTGTGTGTGTGTGTGTGTGTGCACGCAAGTCGCACAAAGGGATGTTGGATCTCCTAAAGCTGGAATTACAGTAGGTTGAAGAGTCCTGTATGGGTTAAATGGTACCCTGTAAAGTGTGGGCAGGCCAGCTTTCTTACATTACTGCATGGGAGGGCTAGGATACATGCTTTTCCAGCCACAGGAGCAACGTCTTCCACAGTCACACGCTGGAGTCTAGGGAAGAGTGAATGAGACTGGCTGAATCAACTGAAACAATCCTGGATGCTTAAGTCAAGACTTAAGGAGAGGGTTGATGTTCAGCGTTTGCGGAATGCAGTACATACGCCCTCAAGAAGTGACCGAACCATGTAATCTTCAAGCTATTCATAAGAGTAATGCTCTTTTTTTATCTAGGAAGGGAGCCAAACATCAGATTTTTATGTATGTGAGTCGCTATCTTCAGACACACCAGAAGAGCAGAGCAGATCTTATGATGGTTGTGAGCCATTATGTAGTTGCCAGGAATTGAACTCAGGACCTCTGGAAGAGCAGAGGGTGCTCTTAACCACTGAGCCATCTCTCCCAAGCCAAACATCAGTTTTTATTAACTTGCTTAATTCTGATGGCGATTCATGAAGGCAGACTAATTCTTAAAGATAGAGGATTTTTATTTGAGAATATCACACACATACAAAATGTATTTTAATCATATTTTCATCTCTCACTACTTTCTCTATTCATCCTAGATCCAGGCCTGACCATCGCCTTCCAACTTCATGACCTTTAATTAATTAATTAATTAATTAATTAACTAACTAACTTTATATAACCATAGAGTCTAATTTGTGCTGCCATGTACATATATTCATGGTTATGAGCCATCCATTCTAATGCAGCTGATTGACCAGGACTACATCTCTAAAGAAAACTGGCTCTCTCTGCCCCTGAAGCCATTGATTATCAACAGCTTCTCTGCTAGGCGTGGGGGCTGTGACCATGGTGGAGCATTGACTGGGCTGATCATGTGTAGGTTTTGTGCAGGCAATCACAGATGCTGCGGGTGCATGAACATGTTTCTGAATGTCTGTAGTTATTCTCTTAAACTCTAAGTTAGATTTTGAACATTTGCAACACGATAGTGCTGCAAAAATCCAGAACTCAGGCCATTTTTGCATGCCCCTCCCCCCAGCACCTCTCATTTACAGGGGACAGTGGAATACTGTCAGATGGTGCCAGGTTATATGTTAAATCTGTGGTGTCTCCCGGTTGAAGGCTGAGGTATTTTAGTCAGATTTCATTCCTTTTGAAATTTGTTTTCACGGAGGGAGACTAATTTTCCACAGCAGACTGAGCTCTATTTTGTCCTCATGTCACACATATTATTTGCTCTCTTACCCACTTTATCTTCTAGAGCAACCGTTTGTCTGTTTTCTTTAATTCACAAGAAATATATACTTGTCAACTTCCCCATGCAGAGTTAAATATACACTCGAGATGGATTTCCCCTCAAATCAATCTCTCCAATGCTGCTATCGGAGAAGATATCCTAGCAAGATATGGGGGATGTCAGCCGGTTTGGGTGAGGTCTGGAGTCTGGCTCAGCCACTGTCACGGGTTCACGCTCCTACCTCTACAGTGCGACTTCTGAAGGTTGTCTGCAGCGATGGGAAGAGGCCAGCGTCCTTGCCATTGACAGAAATTATGATCTTAAAAGGCTCCACTTCCTTGGCAAATTTTGAGGTGTAGTGTTTATTGAGCCTGATAGAGTTTGACAGAGAATAGTTTACTCAAACTGAACTTTTATAATAAAGGGTCTGAGGATACTTAGCTACATCATCCTAATAAAATATTTTCTTTTGACTATACAGAAACAAGTAGTTCTGAGGGGCTCTGGAACTACAGGAGCCACGGAAGCCAACACATGGAATTTTATCTCTCTTAAGAATTGAAATTGTGTGTGTGTGTGTGTGTGTGTGTGTGTGTACACAATATTTTGCTTATAATTTTAGTTGTTTTTGAACCTTCTGGGACCTCGACATCTGTGGCTCATGGTAGTTTATGCAGTCATTATGTAACTATTGGCGAGTGTATTCTTAAGTAACTAAGGCTGGCTTGCTTGTATGAGGCATGTGTTTGGCCTTTTGTCTCATTGCTGACCAGGATGAAGTGTCTCTTCTGTACCTGGGATATGACCCGTTCTGTCATGTCACAGAACACCATCAAACTTTAGGGTAGATCCTTAGCAAAAGTCCCCTCCTAATCACAGTTACACGAAATATCTCACTGGTGGCAGCAGATCAAAGCACAGCATTTCATATTCGGCTTAGTCCACCAGAATCCCCATTTCTCTCTGTGTTTGTCACCTCCTTGTGCTGACAGAACACCTGAAGAACACTGCTTAAGGAAGGGTGGAAGGGAGGGAGGACCCACAGGTCAGGAAATAGTTCATTGTGGTGGGAAAGGCATTGTGGTGGGAGTGTGAGGCAGGGGCTACGTTACAACTTCAGTCAGGAGGCAGAGAGAGAAGGGGAGAGAGAGAGAGGAGAGGGGGGAGGCAGGGAGGGAGGGAGGGAGGGAGGGAGAGAGAGAGAGAGAGAGGTGAGTGCTGGTGTTTACCTTGCTTTCTCTCATTTTTTATTTGGTTCAGGACTTCAGTGCTTGGGGTGGTGCTGCCCACTTTCAGGGTAGGTTTCTCTTCTCAACTTCCACCTCTCTAGGGGTACCTCGACTCTCTCTGGGGGCACCGAGACGATACACTTAAAAGTGTTTCTTGGGGCTGGAGACATAAGAGGAGTTCCCAACACGCTCACGATGACTCACAGCTAACATCCTCTTCCAAACTTCATGTGCATCAGGCATGCACCTGGTACACACACACACACACACACACACACACACACACAAGCAGAACACTCATGGGCAAACTAAAGTCATCAAAGAAATGTAAAACAATGTGTTTCCTAGGTGATACCAAATCCCTTCAAGCTGACAATGATGACTACCAATCTCAGCCACCCTAATATCTATTTTCTGGCTAACAGAATTGATTCTGTCTACATTTAGAACTCCACCACCTTAACAAGAAAGGCCGTGGCTCTATCAGTGCGTAAAAGAAATGGATTTGCTGTTTTCTGAAAGATATTAGAGAAAGGAATGCTTTTATTTCAGTTTCCTTAGCTGGGTTTTAGGAGAAGATTTTTTTTGGAGATAAAGTCTAATCTGTGTAACTGGGCAACAGTAACAAAAACATCTCACATATTAGTTTAAGAAATAATCTTCAGTTCCTGTAAAAGTGACTCAGTCTATAGCATTGTGATACAAAATCATAAAAAGAATTGTAACTACCTCATTTATAACGTTTGGTGGCTGCATAGAGGAAGACCTGAGACCATTTTGGTTCTACACAGAGGCCCAAATTATTACCACACCTTGCAGTCTGTCTGTAAAACTCAAGACACCTTCCAGGGGAAAACATTCATGACTAGCTCTGCAGTCTCTTTGCCTTTGAAAGACAGAAAATTAAAAGCGTGGGAATGGGGGAAAGAGGTGGCCTATTGACAAGCCTGGGGTGTGGTGTGTATGACAGTGCATTTGCAAACAAAGCTTGATACCAATCCTGGGCATGCGCAATAATGGCTCAGGGAAACTGCAGACTCAGGCTGGCGTCCCCGGCGAGTTTTGATGTCAGCTCCATGGGGCTCGGCGCTTTTGTAACACAATCTTAAGTCTTAGTTCGGTTGTAAAGACTGAGCAAAGTAGCTTCGAGTTCAAGTGGGGATGGTTGTGACAAGCTTGTCTCCGAACCGCGCAGTGGACGCCTAAACTTAGCTTGAATTAGTTTTACTTTGCCGCGTCTATTGTCTAATTACTCTGGGGGAATGATTTATTCCTTGAAAGAAGGGAGATTAATGACATCCGGCAGCTTTATCGGCAATGCAGTCAGAGCCATGAACCGAAGTCTCAAAATAGAACCGCGAAGGCAGATTCTAGGCGCAGAGAACGCCGGACCAACCTAGCTAAGCGAAAACTGGATGGGGGAATTGTTACCTCCTCAGTTGCTTTAACAGCGTATATTACTGCCATTTTAAATTCTCAATTTTTAAATGTACTTTTATGATGACTTTTATGGTACATGTGAGGCTAATGTTTCAGAAAGGGATAAAAATCTAGTCTTTGACATCTTGAGTCTATGCTTTTCTTTTCTTTTTCTTTTTTTTAATTAGATATATTCTTTATTTGCATTTCCAATGTTGTCCCCTTTCCTGGTCCCCCCCCCCACCCCCCATGCTTTTCATACCCGCTGAATATACAACAGTATTTTTGGTGGCATCCTGGAAATGCCTGAAAAAGAGCATATTTTTCTTTTCTTTTGGTTTAAAAGACTCTTCTATGTTATTTTAAGTTAGCATACAATTAATGGGGCTTGTGAACACATTTAAATTTTTTTTTTGTTTTAGTTGATCCAGGATCATGTGTGTGTGTGTTTTATTTAAATTCTTTTATTATTTATTGTGTGCATGTGTCTATGCCACATCCCATGTGTAGAGGTCAGAGGACAACCTGTTGGGGTGGGTTCTGTCCTTTTACAGTGTGGGTCCTGTGAACTGAACTCAGGTCATAGGACTTGACGACAAGAGCCTTTACTCATGAGCTGGAGCCCAGGCCAGGGTCAGATATTTTTGTATATCCCGTTTGCATTGGCTTATTTTAAGCTCTTTCTGTATATTTTTATTATGTCTAATATCTATACAAGTCTTTTCTGATGCTGTCCTTTTTATATTTTTGTCAGTGTAGAGACATGGGTCTGAGACCCTGCCGTCTGTCTACAATCCAGCTGTGAACAGATCCTAGTCGCTGAGGAGTCTCACCTTGACTAGCTGAGTGTTCTCGCTCTGTGCCCACATGTGCCTTCTCCTTGAGGCCCTGATGTCCCTGCCCTTTCTTGTGAAACCGCCAGTCCCATTGGGTTGAGGTTTCCTTCCAATTTTATGGACTCACGTAACCTTCACAAGTTAAGAAAACACTGTCTCTAAATATAGTCATATTTGGGGCTAGATTTTTCCACCTATGAATTCGAAAGGGTACAGCCCAGTCCACAATAGATGCTGTCATAGTTAGGATCAGAGACTTTTCGTATAGGACAGTGGGAATTTACAGACTCACAGAATAGACCTTTGGAAATACTGCATATGTTGTTGCACCTATATTTATTAAATATAGATAAACCAGAGAGGCGTCATATATTTTCTGAGGACGGATCTCAGTAATATGGGGAAATGCATTCATCCAAGAAGATGAATGTAAAACTCTGAGATGATGTAATGTGAAACTATGAGATGATGTAATGTAAAACTATGAGAATGATGGTGGGATAGCCATTCGGTAAAGCGGAATGCAGATTCATTTCCGTGAACAAGAATCTAGATGCTGGCAGAAAACACAGTGCTAGTATTTGCGTGACTTTTCGTTCTTTGTTGTGGAACACAACCTGTAACCAGAAACCTTGATAAACGAGCCTTTATCACGTGAACCAGTCTGTGTGAAACACTAAAAGTAGCTAAAAGTGAGTAGCTAAAAGTAAGGTCAAGAAATCGAGCAAAGTCAGCTCTCTCCCAGCTCTCAACCGGCCAGCCTGTCTCACCGAGTCAACTGTTCATGCTTTGCTTGACATAAAACAACCAACAGAAAGTAATGCATATATGTACACTTTTAGTGTATATTTCAGCTTAGCCATAAAAAACACCACAGCTTTATTTGACTGGTGTCTTCACTACCTATCCATTGAAAGACACATTGTGTAGCTCACGTGCAGTCCAAGAAAATCTTCAGCACTGCTTGGGAGTTCCTACTGCTGCTTTCTGACCATCATGACCATCATGTTGTACACTGAACTTTTAGTGTCTTAAGTACATGGAACTTCTAATGCCGTAGTCTGACGAATATGAAACAGTTGTGGACGTATGTATCGCCCTTGTTACTATTGAAGTTCAGTATAAGTGTACGCTTATTTTCCATTTAGATAACTTGCCGTTTTTATACTCTGCCAATGAAAAAAATGTTTGTTTATTCTCTCTTCCTCCTTCTACCTGTGTGTATGTGTGTGCATGTGTGTGTGTGTGTGTGTGTGTGTGTGTGTGTGTGTGTGTATAGCTGGAGACTGCATACAGAGATCCATGAATTTTAGGCAAGTTGTCTACTACTGTGAGACACCTCAGCCCTCTGTGATATATCTAAAAAATTTTTTTTATTTTTTATTATATGCATGTGTGTGTCCGTGTCCATGTCTATGTGCACATGTTCTCAGATTCCTGTGGAGGCCACAAGAGGGTACTAGATACCCTAGAGCTAGAGTTAGGGGTCATTGTGAAACCCATAACATAATTGCTAGGACCCAACCCTTGATGCTGGGTCATTTCTCCAGCCCCCATGTATTCTTTTAAAAATGTACTCATGGGAGTAGTTATATAGTATTTGAGGTTCCAATGTCTTCTTCTGTTTATGCACTCTGGATATCTTTCCTTGTGGCTTCTGTTTAGTTCTTCAAGAAGGGAATCATTGAATCTGTCCATCACTTCCTTCCTGTTTATGAGTTTATGAGAACTCACACCTTACTCTAAAGCTTTTGTTCTTCAAACATCATTATCTGTCATTCACGTTAGTAAACTGTATGAATAAGTCTGATTTTAATTTAATCTCACATCGGCTAATGAGGCAGCTGCTGTGACCTCACTGTTGAGCCTCGTGTCCCTGCTCATACCTCTGTGTCACGGTTCCAAGCCCTCTGCCATGCTCTTATTTACCTGATATCTGGATATCTTTTGGAGGAAGCTCTTCTGCTTTGCTCTTCCAAAGTTTTTTGCCTAGGCATGGCCTTTTGAGTTTTTGAATATATGTTAGAGGCAGCTTGTCATATTCTCTAAAGTATAAGTACATTGAACTTTTGTTTGGCTATGTAGAAAATGCTCATCACAGGAGAACGAGTGGACTTAAATTATAGACATGGGAATCAATGAGCATTTTTTTTATTGCTATTTGCTAGGTCATTTTAAATGTTTTAATTTGTTTCAGCTAATACATATTTTTTTTTTGCAAATTTCCTTATAGCTACTTTATATTTTTATATTATTGGAAATGCACCACTTTAATTTTTAAGATTTCTTTTCATTTTATGTGGACGGGTACTTTGCTGTACATATGTAAGTGCACTATTTGTGAGCAGTGGCCACAGAATCCAGGAGCGCGCACTGGATCCCCCGGGACTGGAATTGCCAGGTTGTGAGCTGCCATGTGGATTCTGGGAATCAAACCCAGATCCTTTGGAAGAATAGCCAGTTACATTCTATTAACTTCCCCATCTATTTCCCCAGCCTCTTTTGTTTTATTGTTTTTGTTTTTTGAGACAGGGTTTCTCTGTGTAGCCCTGGCTGTCCTGAAACTCACTCTGTAGACCAGGCTGGCCTCGAACTCAGAAATCCGCCTGCCTCTGCCTCCCAAGTGCTGGGATTACAGGCGTGCGCCACCAACGCCTGGCCCCCCAGCCTCTTTAATATTGTTATTTAATTACTTTGTAGAAGTAAGTTTTGACACTGATTCTTGTATCTAAGACCCACGTAAAATTCTACTTTTTGGAAACTTATTTGAAAGGGTGGCGGTTGTAGCTGAGTGTCAGAGCACTTTCCAAGTACATACAGGGCCCTGGGTCTGATCCCTAGACTCTCTCTTCTTTATTGTTTTGTCTGATACTTTAACAGTAAAACACAACAGGAGTTGTGGTTGTAATGGTTGGACTCTTCTGTTTTTGTTTTACAGGACAGGGTTTTACCACTGGCATTCCATCCTGTTACGTTTTATAGATCTCCTTGAACAGTGGACATGTGGACCACGGGCCAAATCAGAGGTGCCATAGGCTTGTAATGAAAGTCTCATCAGAATGCAGCAACATCTATTCATACGTAGATAGTCCTTTTTAAAGTAAATATTTTAATAAGTTATTAAAAATAAATTATGCTGCTGTAAATGGGACTGATAATCATAATATATAAAAAGAAACTTGTGGTTTGTTCCACATTTTTTGTGGAAATGAGTTACCTTTATATCTTGATGGTTAACTAATTTTATTTTTTATTTATTCTTTAATCTTTTTTTACAGTCCAGAATTTATCCCCCTCGTGGTCCACCCTTCTACTGTTCCACATTCCACACCTCCTCCCCCTGTCTCCAAGAGGATGTCACCCCTCTACTCCCACCCCACCAGACCTCCCCACTCTCTGGGGCCCTAGGTCTCTCGAGGGTTAGGTGCATCTCCTCTGATTGAGTCCAGGCCAGGCAGTCCTCTGCTTCCTGTGGGCTGGCAGCCTCCTATCAGCTGGTGTCTGCTGTCTGGTTGGTGGCTCAGCGTCTGAGAGATCCTGGGGGTCCAGGTTAGTTGAGACTGCTGGTCTTCCTAGAGGGTCACCTTCCTCCTCAGCTTCTTTCAGCTTTTCCCTAATTCAGGGTCACCAGCTTCTGTCCATATGGTATAAATATCTGCAGCTGACTCTTTCAGCTGCCTTTTGGGCTTTTCTGAGGGCAGTCATGATAGGCCCCTGTTTGTAAGCACACCACAGCATCAGTATTAGTCTCAGGCCTTGGGACCGCTCCCTTAGCTGGATCTCAGTTTGGGTCTGTCACTGGACCTCCTTGTCCTCAGACTCTTCTCCATTTTTGTCCCTGTGGTTCTTTCAGACAGGAACAATTCTGGGTCAGAGCTTTTGTCTGTGGGATGGCAACCCCATCCCTCCACTTGATGCCTTGTCTTTCTAACGGAGGTGGACTCTACACGTTCCCTCTCCCCACTCTAGGGCATTTCACCTACGGTCACCCCCTTTGAGTTCTAAGAGTCTTTCACCTCCCAGGTCTCTGGTACAGTCTAGAGGGTCCCCCCACCTCCTACATCCTGAGGTTACCTGTTTCCATTATTTCTGCTGGCCATCAGGGCTTCAGTCCTGTTCCCCTCTCCCCCAATACCTGATCATGTTCTCCTCTTCCCCTCCCTGTCTCCTTTTTCACCCAGGTCCCTCCCTCCCCATCCTGTGATTGCTTAGAAATTTTCTAAGCAGAACCTCAATGGCTCAGGCTCTAAGATCAAGAATTGATAAATGGGACCTCAGGGGGCTGAAAAGCTTCTGTACATCAAAGTGCATAGTCAATAGGACAAATTGGTAACCTACAGATTGGAAAAAATCTTCACTGACCCCACATCCGATAAAGGGCTAATATCCAAAATATATAAAGAACACAAAAAGCTAATCACCAAAAATCCAAACAACCCAATCAAAGAATGAGGTATAGAACTAAACAGAGAATTCTCAACTTAGGAATCTCAAATGGCTGAGAAGCACTTAAATGTTCAAAGTCCTTAGCAATCAGGGAAAAGCAAATCAAAACAACCCTGAGATTCCACTTTATACCAATCAGAATGGCTAAGATAAAAAACTCAGGTGATAGCACATGTTGGCGAGATGTGGAGAAAGAGGAACACTCCTCCATTGCTGGTGGGATTGCAAACTGGTACAACCACTCTGCAAATCAATCTGGAGGTTCCTCAGAAAATTGGAAATAGATCTACCTGAAGACATATACCCAAAAGATTTCCCACCATGCCAAAGGGGCACATACTCCACGAAGTTCATAGCAGAACAACCTAGATGTCCCACAACAGAGGAATGGATACAGAAAATGTGGTTCACTTACACAATGGGATACTACTCAGCTATTAAAAAGGAGGACATCATGAGTTTTGCAGGCAAATGGCTGTAACTAGAAAATATGACCCTGAGTGAGGTCACTCAGACCCAAAAGGACACACATGGTATGTACTCATTAATAAGTGGATATTAGCCAAAAAGTCCAGAATGCAATCCACAGGATGCAATCCACAGGATTCAATCCACAGAACTCCAGAAGGCTAAGGGGCCGAAGGGCCTGAGTGAGGATGCTGCAGTCCCACTTGGGAGGGAGAAGAAAGCAATCATAGATAGTCTACAGCTGCTTTCATTACCAAGAGAACATCATGTGCTACGATGGAGATGATGTGGATGGACAGCTTCCCACACCTACTTAACCAGATTAAAACATTCCTTTATAGTCTATTTAAATTTAAATAAATGTGTTTTCATTTATTTCTATGTATGTGTGCCTGCTTGTCTGTATGTGCACCATGTATAGGCAGTGTCCCCGGAGTCCAGGAGAGGACATCAAATACACTGGAGTTGGGCTTACACGTGGTTGTGAGCCTCCAAACTCTGGACCTGTGCATGCATTCTCTGCACGAATGACGCATGCTTTCAGCCACTGATTCAACCATTGAGCCTCTTCTCATCTGTTGTTATTAGATACCTGTCACAATGCGTAAATGTCAGCTACTGAAGGATTGACTTCATTGCCTGTCCAAATATTCAGAGAATCCAATAATGTATGTAGAGAGTCAGCTGCTTTCCTCATGTTAACCTGAGCTTGTATTCCCACATAAACTCTCATTTGTTAAAGTAGAGTGTCAGTTTTAGATGTCTTTAGATTTAGTTTGTTGCTATGTTTTTATTACTTTGATTTTTTTTACAGTTCAGTTGTTGGCTCCCCCCCCCCACAGTTCATCAGAGGGTATCTTCTCTCATTGAGGCCAGAGCAAGCAGTCCTCTGCTGTGTATGTGTCAGGGGCCTCATATCAGCTGGTGTATGCTGCCTTGTTAGTTAGCTTAGTGTCTGAGAGATCTCAGGGGTCCAGCTTAGTTGAGACTGCTGGTCTTCCTATGGGGTCACCTCCTCCTCAGCTTCTTCCAGCCTTTCCCTAATTCAACCACAGGGGTCCCCGACTTCAGTCCATTGGTTAGACGTAAGTATCTGCTTCTGTCTCAGTCACTTGCTTGTTGGGCCTCTCAGAGGACAGCCATGCTAGGCTCCTAGTATCTTCAGGCCTTGGGCCCTCCTCTTGAGATGGACCCCAAGTTGGGCTGGTGCCTGGACCACCTATTTTTCTTGTAATTTTAGAGAATTTCCCTGTTTATTTATTGGCATGTGATTTTTCATACTCACGGTTCCGCTGTGTTCTGGTAAACATCCCAGGTCTTCAAAGAAGTGTGACAGCTAGTGGAGGGGCCGTGGGTCCTGGAGCCGGGTTACGGGTTGAGGTTCCGCTGTCTACGGTCTTACGTGGCTGTTAGACTATTCATGCTCCCTTTCTCACTGACTCATTTTTTTTTTCTGGGAATTTGTCCACTTGTCCTAATATGTTGTGAATAGTCGTGGCACTCTTTTCATCTCTTTAATGTCTGCACGATGTCTCCTGCCATTCCAGAGTGAGGGAGAAGTTGTGTCTTCTTCCTCACTTTGCTTACCAGTGCTCAGTGGCCTTGGCTGTGTGTGCCTTTTAGCCGTAAACTTCCCAGCTAGTACTTAGAAGGGTTTCTTTTCTTTTCTTTTCTTTTCTTTTCTTTTCTTTTCTTTTCTTTTCAGGCATGTTAACTTTGTATTATATAACTTTTGGAATGAATGCTTAGTCACTTTTTAAAAAGCCATTCTCTTTATTTAACATGTGTCTTCAAAGATGAAATTTATCTAAACCTTGTAAAAGCTCTGTTATTGTTATTTTTAAAGATTTGTTTATTTTTATTTCATGCCTGCATGGATGTCTGTGTATCGCATGTACCCGATGTCCGCGGAGACCAGAAGAAGGTGTTGAGTCCCCTGGAACTGGAGTTCAGACAGTCGTGAGCTGCCATGTGGGTGCTGGGAATTGAACTTAAGTCCTTGGCGAGAGTGAAAATGCTCTTAACCAGGAGCTATCTCTCCTGCCAGAGTTGTTTATTTTTATTTATATATTTGTGTGATATGTGTATGTTCACACGAGAGCAGTGCCCCAAAAAACCAGAGGCATGGCATTTCCTGGAGCTGGAATTTCAGGCTTTTGTGAGCTGCCATGTGTGGGCTGATAGCCTGGCCTCTTGCAAGACTCCACAGGCTCTTAAGTTCTGAGACAAGTCTGCTTCTACCACAAATTGGGATTAAAAAATACATAATTTCTTACAAAAATTTACCAAGTTTTCTTGAAATACTTCTTTTAATACCACTCCCTATTTTTTTTTCTGAATCCCTTTCTGTCTTAGTTACCGTTCTATTGTTGTGAAGAGACACAATGCCCATGGCAGCTTATAAAAGAAAGCATTTAACTGGGAGCCTGCTTACAGTTTTGGAGGGTTAGTCCATTACCATCCTTCCCAGGAACGTGGCAACAGGCAAACGTGGCACTGGAGCAGAAGCTAAAGCTACATCCTACTCTACAGGCAGGGGATGGGGGAGGGGAGGGAGAGAGGGGGAGGGGAGGGGGGGAGGAGAGGGAAGGGGGAGGGGAGGGGGAGGGGAGGAAGGGAGGGGGAGAAAGGGAGGGGGGAGGGGGAGGGGGAGGGGAGCAGAGGGGGAGGGAGAGAAAGGGAGGGGAGAGGAGGAGGGGGAGGGGAGCAGAGGGGGAGGGAGAGAAAGGGAGGGGAGAGGAGGAGGGGGAGGGGAACAGAGGGGGAGGGAGAGAAAGGGAGGGGGAGGGGGGAGGGAAGGGGAGGGAGAGAGGGGGAGGGAGGGGGACAGGGGAGAAAGGGAGGGGGAGAAAGGGAGGGGGAGAGGTGGAGGGGGAGGGGGAGGAGAGGGGAGGGGGAGGGGGAGAAAGGGGGGAGGGGTGGGGGAGGGAGGAGGATAGGGGAGGGGGAGGGGGAGAAAGGGAGGGGAGAGGAGGAGGGGGAGGGGAGCAGAGGGGGAGGGAGAGAAAGGGAGGGGAGAGGAGGAGGGGGAGGGGAGCAGAGGGGGAGGGAGAGAAAGGGAGGGGGAGATAGGGAGGGAGAGGTAGAAGGGGAGGGAGGGGGAGGGGGAGAGGGGGAGGGAGGGGAGAAGGGGAGGGGGAGAGGGAGAGGAAGAGGGAGGGGAGAGGAGAACGGAGAGGGGGGAGGGGGAGAGAGGGGAGTGGGAGAGGAGGAGGAAGAGGGGGAGGGGGAGAGAGGGAAAGGGCAGAGAGGGAGGCGGAGAGGTAGAGGAAGAGGAAGGGGAGGGAGAGGGAGAGGAGGTGGGGGAGGGGGTGAGGGAGGGGGAGAGGGAGAGACACTGGGCTTATGAAACTTATGAAAAGTCAAGTCCATCCCCAGTGACACACACACTTCTTCCAACAAGATCACACCTCCTAATCCTGGCTAAGCAGTCCATCAACTAGGGACCAACTCTTCAAACACATGAGCCTCTCGGGCACTCTCAGCACACCACGGCCCTTCCTTCTATCCTGTTCCTTCTAATTGAAAAGAATTCTGTTTACTTGCTCTGTTTCTTTCGAAAAAGCCACCTAGCTTTTACTTCAGCTTCTTCATCTGTAAAGTGGGAGCAGTGATAGGTCTTACCGTATAAATTACTTTGTGAGCTTAATTGAACAATGCTAACTGCTTTAAAGCATGTGAGAGCAAAGTCCCACAATGTACCCAAGTTTTTACTATACCACCACCATCGTCATCATCTTTATCATCTTCAACCCCCTCCCTCGGTTCAGGTTTGATCAACAGTCTGAACTATCTCAGTGTCCTCCTAAATTCCCTTCTGCATTCATTCTTGTTCTCTGTTTTATTTTAACAGTGACTGCAGCATCCTCTGCATAAACCATAAATTGGATCATTGGCAATCCTGCCACAATTCTGTTATCTTCTCTCATAGGTTGTTTTTTGAAAAATCATTTTGCTTGTAGGTATGCACACACACACACACACACACACACACACACACGCTCGCGCGCACACGTGTGTGTGTGTGTGTGTGTGTGTGTGTGTGTGAGGGTAGGTGTAGTGTGTGTGTGTGTGTGTGTATGTGGGCACATGTGTAGTGTGTACTTGGACATGTGTGTCTGCGTAGTGTTTGTGTTGTGTGTGCTTGCATACGTGTGTGTATGCATCTGCCTATGTGTGTTTTGAATCAGAATTATTTTACTTGTATTGAGTGTGTGTATGCATGTGTGTGTGTATACGTGTATGCATGCGTGTGTGTATGCATGCGAGTGTGTATGCATGTGCATGTGTGCTTGCACTTGCGCATGTGTGTGGAGTCAGAGGACAACTCTGTGGAGCTGATTCTCTTCTTCCACCTTCAGAAGGATTCTCAGGATCAAGCTCAAGTCAGGCTTATATGACAAGCGCTTTTGCCTGTGGGGCCATTTTGTCAGCTCCTCCGAGAGCATCTAGCTCCTAAAAGAATCAGCACTCAGCAGGAAGGCTCGCTCAGATGTCTGCCTAGGACGATTTCGATCTCAGCTTTATTTTAATTATGTACAAATAAAAATAACTGGTATTTTCCATGTAAATATAATTATTATGATTAAAAGCTTCTAGATTTGCCCAGAGTTGCATACTGACTTTTCTTGAGACGTTCTGTCTTCAGTGGATTCTCACTCAAATTTCCAACTGCTTTCTCATTCTGAAGGGTTTGGTTTTCATCATTCCAAACATCCTCCTTTTCCATATTTCTGGTGGATATGGTCTTCTGGCACAATTAGTTTCTCTTTTGATCTTTATTTCAGTGTGTGGTGCTGGAGGGGAAGCATCACAGGACACTGCTCTGTTCTTCTTTGGAAGAAGAGCCAAGCCTGCTCCAGTGTTTCCTGAATTCTGGGCTAGCCTGGATGCAGTGCTTTCTTCTGGGGCAATGAATTACACCCATGAGGCTGTATATGCTCAGATCCCAGGAAGGTGACCCCGGAACTCAGACAGGGCAGCTTCTCCAGACTGTGAAGGCACTGCCTGGAGGTGGCCACCCTCCCCCCTCCACTCCTCTGCAGTTAATTTTGCTTTAAATTTCCCCACACTCTGCCCAGCTCTCCTCTAACACTTCTCAGTGACTGAGGGGCAGCCCGCGTGAACCGTGTTCCACATCTTCACATATTCTCACTCTGTTTAGAAATCCCCAGAGCTGAAACTCTCTGTCCAAGGCCAAGGAACTGTCCTATTGAAGTTTAAGGCAGAGCTCCAAGTTCTCTCCACAAACAAAGCTCTCCCCAAAACCTGAACACCTAATGGAAATGTACTGTGGACTGGTACACATCTCTGCCACTTAGGAGGCCCTATACCCTACAAACTCTCTATCGTGATAATATAAATTTATGGTGAATAACATAGTATTTTGAGAAAATGTTTATACTGTGAGATGTCCAAGTCAAGCTAATTAGTACATACTTATTCTGAGGTGAGAACACTCGGAATCTCCCAAGAATCTTCAAGTATATACACTGTTACCAACTACAGTTAGCAAGCGGGACATTTGATCCCTTCCTGTTTCCTAACTGACCTGAGAGCACCTTGGCTAGTATCTGCCCCTCCCCCACCCCCATTACCACCACTTGCTTTTTCCCTGAAACAGGTTTAACTGTTGTTGTTTTTTTTAAAAACACACACATATGTGAGACCACATAGCATTTGCCTTTCAGTGAAGGACCTATTTTACTTGTCAAATGAAATTTGTGTCAGACTGTTGGTTGTTGCTACTTTGTTTCCAACCTAATTTCTTCAGTAAAAGAAATCTCAACTCAATCAGTTAACAAATCAAGCTACAAGTCTAGATTGGGCAGATCTCCCCCTACACTACTCTATTCCCATCTATATTATCCCATAGAACTTGTGGTTTCTCCAGGCCATGGGCTTCTCTCTCTGCAGCCTCTCAGTTGATCCTCCGTAGCTCCTCCCCTTCCTGTTGATCCCTGTGACTCCTCTCCTCAACCCTCAGCTCTCCCCTCCCTCCTGCCCAATCACTGGCTCAAGCCTTTATTTGAAAAGTTAAGGTGGGGAGAAGGTTCACAAGGCAACTCCTCATCTGCAGCCCCTCTGAGGAGTGGAATTAGCATCAAAATACAAGGCCAGGGCTCTCCACAACATTTGGTTCTAGCTGAACTGCCCCTGTCAAAATGGAACAGATGAGAATGGACCCACACACGTGGAATTGTTACCACCAAGATAAGACAGAGTTGTTTATCTGATTATCTATGAAACTAGGGGACAGATCTGGGATAGCCAAATCCCTGAGTAAGCCAGGTGTGCGTGGGTGAGTGTGTGTGTGTGTGTGTGTGTGTTTGCTCTCACACATGCACTGGAGGCCCTAAGAAGACATCAGATCCCCTGGAACTGGGGTTGCCAATGGTGTGAGTCTCCCTGTAGGAGCTAGGATTCGAGCACAGGCCCTTTGCAGAATCAGAGCAGGTGAATCTTGGAGCTGCACAGTAGGTCTCCTGGACTACAAGAAAGGAAATATCGTTTTCTTCCAGACAGTCTCCCTGTTTTCCTGTTTAATCTCGTCCCGTTTCTTTACTTTCCATCTGCCGGCCGACCCAGCCTGTGTTCAGAACAAGGCTGGGAGCACGCAGCGTGACAGTGAGCTGTACTTCCGTAAATGGTTTTACCCAGAGCTCGTTAGGGTCCACTCATTGCCCAGGTTCCCATGGAGAACTTCCAAGGTACCCCAGATAATGAGTTCTTCCCTTATCCATGGGATGCCACCCTGCCCGTTTCCTTCATCGGTAATCTCTGTTGTTACTATGTGTAGTTTTTGTGTTAATCGTTTGTGTCTCCTAGCTAGGCTGGGGTTATACGCCTTCTGTTCTACATTCACTTCTTGGATGAGGCCTGTGGGACTGAAGGGATACAATTCTAACGCTTAATGAACTAAATTATTTGTATATTTATTTTATGCTTTCCTCACTAAGTTGTAATCTTCAGTTGTGGGCCTTTTTGTATTGTCTAATGTGCTACTAAATTCGTTATGAAGAATAGTTACTCAAGAACTGACAATGTATTCAAATTGTTCAGAGGGAATATATCTTTGTGGCCAAGTATCTGGTGGATAGATGGTTGATAAGAACACAACCCAGGAACTGAAAGATTTGAGGGACTTGACTGTACATGATCTCTTAGTTTATGGCATGTCATCATGCACATATGGGACTATGAGCGCTAAACTTTAAAACCATTACCAATTCCACAATTCCATACACACACATACACACCACATATTTATCTACACATATCTATCTATCTATCTATCTATCTATCTACCTATCTATCCATCCATATATACATATACACTCACACACACATGCACACACAGGGAGAGAGAGAGAGAGAGAGAGAGAGAGAGAGAGAGAGACTCATATAACCCAGGCTGTCCTTGGGCTCTTTGAACTTCTAATTCTACTATCTCCACATCCTAAGTTCTGGAATTATAGGTATCCCTCCCCCATGCCTCGCTCACTCATTGTTACATTCTCGATAAGTTAGACCATAAAAGAAAAATCATGAGCACCATAAACCTTGGGTTTTCCTTTTCCCACATACGTATACAGGCTCACATGCCACTTGATAAGCACACAACTCTAATGTCGCCCTACAATGGAAATAAACAACATGCTATCTATGTCAACTGAAGGGAATTAGAGCAGCCAAATTAGAAAGATCCTTAAGAGCACAGCTGAGCAAGGTGATAGTTTGTGGCCATGTAGACTGAGATACGTCCGAGTGTAAGAGAGAGGAAGTGGTAAGGAGAGAGGGGGCACTGAGAGAGGGAGGAGGGCATATGAGGAGAGGAAAGACGGGCGGGAGTCCAGAGCTCTGGATGAGAGCATGTCCACTGAGGATCTGCGGCCGTGCACTGTCTGGCACGAAGACATTCACTATCTCTCTGACTCTGAGCACACCCCTCTGGACCTCTGGGCTCACCTCTCCAGCTCTTAGTCCCTCCTGCTGTGGCCGACGGGACTGAAACCATTGCAGGCATTTTCTTCTTCTGTGATTCTCGAAATCTCATCTTCCACATGATGATGGTAATGATTGCTACCAAAGGGAAGGGTGCGGAGAAGAAACACGGATGACAGAGATGAAAGGGAAGACACGTGGGCAGTGTGTGTGTGTGTGTGTGTGTGTGAGTCCACACCTATCTTCCTCACTGACTTATTTGTTTATCCTTATTTCATAGCCAATGAAAAGGAGGCACTTGACAGGTGTCATGACATAAGTTACTGTAGTAGTGGAAAACCAGAACTTCCTCTTGGACCCAGGTAACCTCTGAGCCCAGAGTTTATACATTTGAATTCACTGTGCACCTCCTCACTGAAACTCCCACATCAAAGATGGAAACTTATTGAACTGTAGCAATAATAATCAATCACCCCAGACATATTTAGGCTAGCACATACCTGTTAGTTTTTTATGCTATTATGCTTTCTCAACAGCCGCCGCATTTGATGTCACTGTCTTCTTACAAACCCTTCAAGGCTGACAGAAAGAGGGGCATTGTTTCCCTTCAGCTGCAAAGAAAGGAAAGCCAGGCTCTACAGAGCAGGCAAAAAGCCACCTGTTCCCCCCTCACACTGATTTGCGCAAGGGGGAAGTGTTTTTCTTCCCTGTGACCACTTGTTTAAAATCTTTAATCCTGTCTTTTTTATATCAGTCCTAATCAACAAGCATTACACCACCCACAAATGCAAGAAGTAACGGCATTTATTTAAATAATTCAAGTAGGTTTTTGTCATTGAAGTTCAAACTCAGATGCTATGTCGTTCTCTAACTGCAGGGGGCAGCACTTCATTAACAAAAATAAGGGCCCAAGGCCTCTTGCCATTGTTTTTGTTATGTCTTTCAGAATGGCATCCTGTCCTGTCCACCTCTGCCACCACCACCTCACCGATCCATTCTCCCCTCCCCCTCCCCCCACGACCAAGTTTGGCTTCCAGGGAGGAAGTACCTACAAGTTTCTAAAGGCATGGGACCAGTGCCTGTTGTTGATTTAATCACGGCAAATCGAATCCCTCGCCTTATTTCGACAGCGAGTTTTTACACTCTAGACTTTGGAAGTCTTACAGCCGGGAGGAAGCTGGACACCTCTTCTCTTGATTCAATCCCCTCATTTGAAAGCTAGGGATTCTGAATCCGTAGTGTGGCGACGTGGCTTCTCTACCACGCCTCTGGGCACAGGCAGCAGGCTCCTTGGTATACTCACGGAGGGCTCTCTACCTCCTTCACAATGCCCTGATGATGAGTTCCTTCGGTTCCAGATCTTCCGACACTCATTATTTTCCCCTCCACAGCCAAATGCACACTTTTCTACATCCCCCTGACTTTCTTTCTTCAGGTCCAGTTTATTTTGGAAGATCTGTAAGAATAACAGGGCACTGAGTGCTGATGTCTAGAGGAACATTTGGATTGCTTAAGCCCCAGCAATGAGTGGTCCGGAGGGCCTTCCGTGGCAGGCGCCTGGGAGGGGTGCTCTTTGTCAGATGCCCTGAGCTGGGAGCTGAGCCCTGCCGACCTCGGGCACTGTGGTCCTGTTGTCAGTGTGCATTAGAAGTCACCCTGGGGCCTGCAGCCTGAGCGCCAAGTGCCTTCTCCATGACGGCTTCATTCTATAGCTTATTTACATATGGATCCAATTTAGCTTAGTGTAAGAATTAGATTTAGTGTCTGATGACAGACCCCATACTCTCCCAGTCCTCAAAGGCCTTTAACATTTTTTCCTGCATCTGTTTTGTTTTTTAAAATCTTCCATATCATCACTCAAAATTTTAGAATATTCATGACGCATGACTTCTCCCGAGGAGACATGAACAAACATCAGTTCACCCCCAAATAGGGCACAAATCAAAGGAAGGACTCCGAGGCTAGCTACTGAACCGATGGGCTTACTGGGTTTGCTCAGGGTGAGTGAGGGCAGGGGATTGCAGGAGAAGAGGGGACAGGAAGACTGCCATGCTCCTGGAGGGGAGACAGCTAGTGTGAAGGTGCACCCCACTGCCCCCCACCCAGCTTGCAGGCCGTTCAACCTGAGAGTCTCTTCTCTCCACCACTGTTACTTCTTTTATAACCTTGAAACACAGACTGTGAATCCTGTCATTTTCTGAACGTTCAGAGCCTTGTGTCTTTCCTTCGCTTCCTTCCTGGACCCCCCCAGCTCCCTCTAGGATAGGGTGCTTCCATTAAAAGGGAATAGCCGTGTAAACTCTCTTCCATAACCTTTATTCTCCCTCTAACCCAGAGCACATGTTATGACACTCTGTGTATGCATGTGCTCATGTGGGTATCTGTGTGCATGTATGTGGAGGCCAGAGGAGGCCCTGGGAGTCTCCACATGTATACATACAGAGGTCATTTGTGTTTATTGCTTTCTCTCTCTCTCTCTCTCTCTCTCTCTCTCTCTCTCTCTCTCTCCCTCTGTGTGTGTGTGTGTGTGTGTGTGTGTGTGTGTGTGTGTGTGTGGTGTGTTATATCCATAGAGGTAGAGGACATCTTGACATCTTGCAGGAGTCAGATCTCTCCTTTTACCATGTTGTTTTCAGGGATCAAATGCAGGCTGGCCTGGCTGCAAGCATCCTTATCTTCTGAACCTTATTTTTAGTCTGTATTTTGAGACGTCCCCTCCCTGAACCTGGAACTTATGTATTGGCCAGCCTTGCTGAGCCTTTCCAGGCTCTTCTGGTGCCTATTAGCACACAGGGTGCAGCCTCTTTGACGTCACGTCTCCCCGGCTGTACTCAGGTTGGTTCTGCTCTGCAGGACATGGGCCTGTATACGGATTAGCAGCTCCAGCCTTCGTCTGTCTTTGCACTACATCTCAATCTGCTTTGTGACTGAAGTGACGGGTCATGTGTCTTAGGATGGTACATCAGAACGTGTTTACTAGAATGCTCATCTTTGCTAAGAGCTACCCATGGTCATTCACCACGGTGGCAGGCAGACTGTTCTATGGGGTAACTTTGGCCATCTTGATCTCTTCATTACAAAAACTATCTGGGCTAATAAAAATAAATAATAAAAAACACTCAACTAGCTGCCTTTAACTTTAAGGATTTTGAATTTGGTGTTAAATAGGGAAATTGCCTTAAACTCAATGTACTTAGAGCTCCGATATGGCATTTCAGGTGCAACTGAGCCCACAATAATAAAATGGCCTTTGATTTGTGACTTTATGCTTTTCTTTGTGTTTATGCATTTCACATGGAAAGAAGGCATATGCGACACAACCAGGTACCTTGACTAAATCCACATACAAAATAATTTTGGAATCCCAAGCTTCTCTCTGCCTCTTTGTAGTCAACCCCTCGCCTGTCCCAGGAGACTACTGATTTGCTTCCTGTTCATTGGTTGGTTGGCATGCTCTAGAATTTTCTATGAGTTCAACCATCCAGTGCACACACCTTTGTTTTGATGTCCTCCTGACTGAGCGTATGTCTGGATGCTTATGTTCATTTTGGGGTAATTCTCTTTGCATCTTCTCAATGCTTCTTTCAAAGAGAAAATGATTTTAATTAAATTTATTTTGGCTTTAAACTTGATGGTGCTGAATCAACCAATTTAAAGTACTTTCTACTCTTGACGGTCTTAGAAACCTGCAAAATTTCACATGTACTGAAACCACATGCATCTTTTCATTGTTGACTTCTGACTTAGTTCTGTTCCATGGTGGGGGGGGTGGGGGGGTGGGGGGGTGGGGGTGGGGGTGGGGGGGAGGGGGTGGGAGTGGGGTGGTGGTGGTGGTGGTGGTGGTGGTGGTGGTGGTGGTGGGGTGGTGGGGGTGATGGGGGTGGGTGGGTGCACTCTGCATTTCAACATTTTCAACTTGGCGGAGACTTGCTTTATGGTGCTGTGTTCTGTCTTGGCAGACATATGTCCGTGCACACTGTCAAATAATGTGTGCCCACAGTTTCTAGTTCTGTTTGGTCTCATTATGTCCTTGTGGCTTATCATGTTTTTCAGATTAATTTGTCTAAGATATTGTACCTTGTCTTTTTATCCATTGCAGAGGGAATGTTGCCTTTGGAACTTCTAGTGAAGTTATTGATCTGATTAAATCTATATCTACCATGGAGTTTCAATTGATCCTACCACCTCCCTGCCTAAACATTCATGGACTCCTTCCCTACCTTCCTGAATCATTTAATTATTTTTTTAAAAACATAGGTGGCCTGTAGTTTTTTATTTACATCGCTGCATTGTTTATTGTCAGTGGCTCATTATAATTTATCATAAGCATCCTCAGGCTGTCTAGCATTCATCTTATATTGCTTATGTAAGATGGAGGACCCCACGGTTGTCTGGGCTCAC
The DNA here is from genome assembly GCA_964023405.1 of Apodemus agrarius. Classification (NCBI taxonomy): domain Eukaryota; kingdom Metazoa; phylum Chordata; class Mammalia; order Rodentia; family Muridae; genus Apodemus; species Apodemus agrarius. The sequence continues at coordinate 172,457,443 of OZ030006.1, forward strand.
TTGCCTTCTTCGACTCCTGGCTGCATTCTACAGCACAGTTGTCGCCATGTTGGATCTCTGTGACTTCTGTCCCAAGAAGAAAGGGTAATCTGCTTACTTCAATATATTAACCCAGGGCTCCATTGGCTCCAGAGGGTCTTATATTTATACACAGAATCTCCTCTAACTTGTAGAAAGCCAAGCAGGCACAAGAAGTATGTCTTTCCCATGTAGTGGTATTCTTGTAAGCACATAAGGACTGAGCGTTAAAGCTCTGTAAACACATCAGGGAGGGAGCAAGACAGTAGGCTTGGTTTTCTTGTATTTTTTTACTTTCTGAAACGAGGTCTCACTCTGTAGCCTAGGCTAGCCTCAAGGCTATGATGCCCCTGCCTCATCCTCTCTCTGTCCTGAGGTTATAGGCATGTACCACAACTATAGGCTTGTGCCACCACATTAGGCTCCGGAAACTATGTGATAACAATCTGATAGTCTCCTCTGATGTGCCCCCAGCATAGCACTGCCTACATACTTGATATTTCTTAATTTTAAATGTCATTGATACTTAGGTAAGAATAATGTATTCCTCGGAACTTCCATTTTCAGTCTAGATTTCCAAATACTTTTTATTTTTGCTGCCGTCACATGATTATAGTCCTGTCCTTGTAGTATCTCCGTCATTTTTAGGCATTGTTAATTTACTCTGATTTTGATGAATCCAAAACAAGCTTCATGTATGGACTAAAGCATTCCTGGCAAGCTTAAAAGTCCCCTTACCCCTGCTTTTTTTCTATGAACAAAGCCAATACTAACACATTTGAGAATTAATTTTGCTTGATAGTCTTTTTTTGGAAACAAAACAATTTATTGTGTGGCTCCGTGAAACTAAAAATTGACTTCCAGAAGAATTAAAAGTTCTGAGCTCTATGTCAGTAGTGTCTGTAACATTTTTAGCTTAAGTTTTGGGAATATTTTCATGAGAACTTGTAAATTTTCCCCATGTAAAATGTGTATACGAGCCTTTGTGTGTTAGTGTGTAGCTCCTTACTATGCGTTGTTTCATGTAAAACAGAGGAAAAATAGAATCGAGGGAGGAGTAATGAAAGTTGTAGTTACACTTTCTAATTTATACCTCAAGATAAGGATGGGTATGAACGCGAGCCTCCAGCTCACTACTCTCCGGCCTCAGTCTTGCGGGTTCTGACACGGTAAGTACACATCCACATTCTTATCTACACACTTCTTTTCTTAATATCTTTCTGAACTCCAGGAATAGTGAGTACTTTTCCTTAGGTGTGAACGTTCTCCTTCAAGGACCCTGACCCCAGACTGCCTCCCCTTGATCTCTTCACCTGGGCATACCGTCTTTCATGTGGACTTCGTTTTTCTAACTTCGTTCTAGACAGCACATGTGCTGCAGTGCAGGGTCCATTTTATATCCAACGCTCCCCACTATGTGGCTGCCACGCTTACTGTGACAGCTGTTGGGTTGGTGGTAATGAGGGGCTAGAAGCCAGGAAGTATGGCACCCTGAGACATGCAGCCCCACAGTGGACCAAGAAACAGATGTTTCTGTTAAAAATATCTGGGTCCCCAATGGAGGAGCTAGAGAAAGGACCCAAGGAGCTGAAGGAGCTTGCAGCCCCATAAGAGGAACAACAATATGAACCAACCAGTATCTCCAAAGCTCCCAGGGACTAAACCACCAACCAAAGAGTACACATGGAGGGACCCATGTCTCCAGCTGCATATGTAGCAGAGGATGGCCTTGTTGGACATCAAAGGGAGGAGTGGCCCTTGGTCCTGAGAAGTCTAGTATTCCCCTAGTATAGGGGAATACCAGGACAGGGAAGCGGGAGTGGGTGGATTGGTGAGGAGGGGGAGGAGGGATGGGTTAGGGGGCTTTTGGAGAGGAAACCAGGAAAGGAGATAACATTTGAAATGTAAATAAGGAAAATATCTAATAATAATAAAAAGGAATATAGCCTTAAAAAATCGATCTTGCTTTCCCTTATATAGGCGAAAACGTACCAGAGCCTTCCCGGGTTTGAGGATGATTGTGGAAATGTCAGAGGTTCTGTGGCCTCTGAAGTCTTACCATAGGCTGCTTCTCTCTGCCTTTCTGTCCTCTGCCAAGGGGGGCAGCAGAGAGCGACACACTGTTCTCATTTTCCCAACACAAAAGTTGGTCGGCACTTGTTTTCCTTCCGTTGTATATTGGGATTCATGTTTCTTTTATTTGTGCCTGCTCTTCTTGTTAGGACCAGGCTGCTAGGGTTCTGAGGTCATTGCAAACTACTTGTTCATTATTGGCCTTTGACCCTTTCTCTTTGATCACAATGTGGTTTTCACACTCTTCTCCCAGCTGCTGACACAGGTAGTCAATAATTAACAGGAACGTGCAACTCTAAACTACAGACGGTCTCCGCCTGAAGCTGGTTTTTGACCTCATGATGATGTGAAAGTGATGTATACCCAGTGGAGACTGGACTGTAGATTTTAAGTTTTGACCATTTTCCAGGTTAGCAGCATGCACATGACACTCCTTCAGGGTGCTGGGCAACAGTGCTGAGCAGGAGTTCTCAGTGAGCCGTGCACTCATGTGGGTAAATAACCCATAATCCACTGAGTGCTGTGTTGCTAAGCTGTACTGTCAACCTCACTGTGTTGAGTGCATTTTTGACTTAACAGTATTTCCAACTGTCAGTGTGTTGAGCTGAGAGTAGCCTCATCATGTTCTGGGAAGTGTCTGGATAGTGTGAACGCCCAGGAATCAGAACGGCATGATTCTGAAATATAAACAGACCTGAAAACAGTGGCACAAAACACAACCCACCTTGAAATAAATCCAGGCATCTACCCCACACTGGATTTTGACAAACATGCCCAAAACACACCATGGAGAAAGGGCTGCCTCTTCAGTAAATGAATGGTGTTAGGAAAACCAGGTTTTGTATGAAGAAGGATGGGAGTAAAACTCTCTCACATACTGTAGACAAAAATCAGCTTCAAATGGATAAAACACTTAAAGGTAAGGCCACAAACTGCAACGACTGCTTCTTCATAGAGGAAACATCCTCCATATTGGTCTGAGTGATGATGTCTTACTCCGGGGATGGTCCAACATATTGGTCTGAGCAGCTGGTCTACTATATTGGTCCGAGTGACTGATCTTTTAATTTAAATGATGCTCAGAAACAGTGACCAAAATGTAGAACAGATAAAAGGTTCACACCAAACAAAGCTATTCATGGCTAAGGAGTAAACAGACAATCTAAGGAATTGAAGAAAATATTTTCAAACAATATACCGCCAAGCGAATTGTATAGAAAAAAACACATAAGGAATTCAGCTAACATAGCAGAATGGAGGTAAACAGCCCAATTAAAAAAAATCCTGAAATGTTTTTCTAGAAAAGAGGTACAGACACTGATGAGCATGTAAAATGTCCAGGGTCAGGGCTCATCAGGAAGAATGCTAGTCAAATCTATTAGAGCAGCTGATAATAGTTAGAAAAACACAATGAAACAAACAAAAAAAACCAATGGAGGTTATGGAGAGGGGGTCCCTGTATACCATTAGTGGAAGTATAAATTAGTATAACCATTATAAAAACATTCTGGAGGTAACTCACAAAATTAAAAACAGAATCATCCAGCATTTCTACCAAAAGGCATAAAAATCAATGCTAGATTGCTGTGCACACCCTCTGTTTCTTGCAGTGTATTAAGTAAAATATGGGCTAAATCTAAATGTCCCTGGTGTGTAAACGATAAATAAATAGTAAATAGAATAATGGAATAAATGGAATAGCAGTTAGCTCTTCAAAAAGCTTTTTACTTGCAGTGACATGGATGGACCCTGAAAACTTCATTAGTTGAAGTCAAGTAGGCACATAATCTCACTACTCACTACTATAGGCTCTGGCATGCCTATGGGGGAACCTAAAAGAATTCATTCTTAGAAATAGAAAGGATAGTAGGTGGTGGTGTGGATAGAAAGGCATTGGTCAAAAGATCAAATTCGTATCAGAAGGAACAAGTCCAGACCATCTGCTGTGCCATGTGGTGGTGACAGTAACTATGCCACATTGTGTTTCTTATATGTTTTGTTATATTGGGAATGGATGTTGCCCATTCATGTGCTCACTGGATGAAACCATCCCACAATGTGCATACACTTCCACATATCAGCTAGTGTGTAAGTTTAGTTTTCATCTTACAAAACAGTTTTAACCTCTGTAAGCAACGATACATAACATTTCTCACATTGTTGGGATAATCTTTTGTGCACTGTATGAAGGTTGTCTTTATATTATTCAAATGTTTATTTTTGTGCCAGCAGAGAGTTGAGTACAGGCTGGACGTTGGTATTATATTTATTGGATGATCACCCTCCTTAGCATTTTGTAAACATATACCAGCCTTACCTTTTGATTTGTTTAATAAAGACCTGATTGCTTATAGCTGAGGCAGGAGAGGAAAGGTGGGGCTTCCAGGAAGAGATAGGAATATCTCTTCCTGGAAGCTTTGAGGAATAATTTCTCAGTATGGGATTCACCAGCCAGACATGGAAGAAGTTGGATGTTTGGGGGAAGGGGCCACGGGGCAAACATGGACTAGAACAAGCTAGAACAATTAAAGTTAACTAAGGTATATGTGCTGGTTGGGAAACAGAAGCCATAGTGCCTAAGCTTTCAACATATTAATAAGTATCTGTGTCATTACTGGGAGCTAGAGGGTTGAGATAGTCCGACCATACCTCGTCGTCTTAGAAGAACCGCGGGAGAATTTGGACATAAGGCACAGGAAGAGATTTCTAAGACTGATAACTTGCCAAATGGGATGGCACAAGTCTTTTATCCCAGGACATGAGATAATCAGGTGTTCAAGGCCATCTCTGGCTACATAGCTAGCTTGATGCTGGCATAGACTCCACGAAACCCTGTCTCACACAAACAGACTTACAAGGAAGCAGCAAACAGCTCACTTCTGTGCTGACTGACGCTTGCTTTAGGCTCCTCCCCCATTCTCAGTTCCCAGGAGGATGTCTGGGTTAGAGCCGAGAGAAGCTACTTTTCAAAGCTCTCCTAAAATGGCTGGTAGCCTACTTCCTAAACTCTGAAGTTAGAACTCTTCAGTGTTTCTTCCGTTTGCCTGTGGCAGAAGCGAGAAGAGTCTGGGAGAATTTCTTGAGGGAGACAGTGAGATTCTTTGTCTTCTAATAGGAATGTTCTTTTCATCTTGTGGAAGAATTGGCAAACTGCCCGCTGCAGACCCCAGTCAGCTCCTCAGGGAGGTCTCTAATGTGTGAGTCTCATGAGTCATTATCATAGCAGTTTCTAAACACACTTCTGATACACACACACACACACATACACACACACACACCTCTTGGATTTTCTTGAATTGTGGGGCAGTATGTGATGTGAGGGGTGAGATGAGTACAAGTTTATTTGACTGAAAATGGCAAGTGCTATAAATATTTGTTTGGAAAAATTGATAGATAAGTTTGATGATTATTGGTGATGCATCAAGGTCTGTGCTCTAGTGACTTGGCAGCCCTTCGGTTATGGACAAGTTTCTCCCATGCCTATCTTTTTTATATTCTTTATTTACATTTCATTTCCCTTTTCCTGGTTCCCCACCCCGCAAAGGTCCCATATGCCCTTTTCCCTCCTCCTGTTCCCCCATCCACCCCTTCCCACTTCCCTGTTCTGGTATTCTCCTACACTGATGCATTGGCCTTTCCAGATCCAGGGTCCGCTCCTTCCTTCTTCTTGGACATCATTTCGTATGTGCATTGTGTCTTTGGTGTTCCAAGATTCTAGGCTAATATCCACTTATCAGTGAGTGCATACCATGGGTATTCTTTTGAGACTGGGTTACCTCACTTAGGATGATGTTCTCCAGCTCCATCCATTTGTCTAAGAATTTCATGAATTCATTGCTTCTAATGGCTGAATAGTACTCCATTATGTATGTTACCACATTTTTTGTATCCATTCCTTCGTTGAGGGACATCTGGGTTCTTTCCAGCTTCTGGCTATTATAAATAAGGCTGCTATGAAGATAGTGGAGCATGTATCCTTATTACATGCTGGGGAATCTTCTGGGTATATGCCCAGGAATGGTATGGCAGGGTCCTCCGGAAGTATCATGTCCAGTTTTCTGAGGAACCACCAGACTGATTTCCAGAGTGGTTGTACCAGCTTGCAATCCCACCAGCAGTGGTGGAGTGTTTCTCTTTCTCCACATCCTCTCCACATCCACATCTGCTGTTTCCTGAGTTTTTAATCTTAGCCATTCTGACTGGTGTGAGCTGAAATCTCAGGGTTGTTTTGATTTGCATTTCCCTAATGACTAATGATGTTGAACATTTCTTAAGGTGTTTCTCAGCCATCTGAAGTTCTTCAGGTGAAAAGTCTTTGTTTAGCTCTGTACCCCATTTTTGATAAGGGTTATTTGGTTTTCTGGAACTCAAGAACTAACTTCTTGAGTTCTTTGTATACATTGGTTATTAGCCCTCTGTCAGATGTAGGGTTAGTGAAGATCTTTTCCCAATTTGTTGGTTGCGGATTTATCCTTTTGACAGTGTCTTTTGCCTTACAGAAACTTTGTAATTTTATGAGGTCCCATTTGTGTATTTTAGTTTGTTTATGTAGTGGATTACATTGATGGATTTTCTTATATTGAACCATCCCTGCATCCCTGGGATGAAACCTACTTGATCATGGTGAATGATCGTTTTGATGTGCTCTTGGATTCGGTTGGCAAGAATTTTACTTAGTATTTTTGCATCAATATTCATAAGGGAAATTGACCTGAGGTTCTCTTTGTTTGTAGGATCTTTGTGTGGTTTTAGTATCAGCATAATTGTGGTTTCATAGAACGAGTTGGGCAGTGTTCCTTCTGTTTCTATTTATGGGAATAGTTTAAAGAGTATTGGTGTTAGATCTTCACCAACCCCACATCCGACAGAGGGCTAATATCCAATGTATACAAAGAACTCAAGAAGTTAGACCCCAGAAAACCAAATAACCCTATCCAAAAATGGGGTACAGAGCTAAACAAAGACTTTTCACCTGAATAATTTTGGATGGCTGAAAAACACCTTAAAAAATGTTCAACATCATTAGTCATTAGAGAAATGCAAATCAAAACAACCCTGAAATTTCACCTCACACCAGTCAGAATGGCTAAAATCAAAAACTCAGAAGACATCAGGTGTTGGTGAGGATGTGGAGAAAGAGGAACACTCCTCCACTGCTGGTGGGACTGCAAGCTGGTACAACCACTCTGGAAATCAGTCTGGTGGTTCTTCAGAAAACTGCACAGGTTTCTTGAGAGCAAAACATCCCGTGATCTCGTGGCTGAGCTTGATTCCTGCCTTCGCACTCGGGACTTCCCAGGTGCCTGACCTATGGCTATGATTGTTTTCTCCAGTTCCCTTCCCTGACCTCTAGTATATATATTGCTGGTCTCTCAGTAAAGCTTTGGCATTCTCCTTACAGAATGACTCGTGTCTGTGTTTTATGTCAATCCCCCAGGCCTACGCCCGATACTTGGTACTGTGGCGGCGTGGGCGCTGTCAAATATCCACTAATCAGTGACCATATGTTTTCTTTTTGTGACTGAGTTACCTCACTCAGGATGATATTTTCTAGTTCCATCCATTTGCCTAAAAATTTCATAAAGTCATTGTTTTTAATAGCTGAGTAGTGCTCCATGTGTAAATGCACCACATTTTCTGATTTCCTGTATCCATTCCTCTGTTGAAGGACATCTGGTTCTCTCCAGCTCCTGGCTATTATAAATAAGGCTGCTCCTAACATAGTAGATCATGTGTCCTTGTTATATGTTGGAACATCTTTTGGGCATATGTCCATCTTAGTGTCATTTCTAATTCCCAGGACACTTGTTAGACTCATCTTTATTTCATCGTGAACAGCACTTCTCTCAGGAAATGTTTTTGCCTCATTAGAAACACCTAGGCCCCTTAGAAAGAAGGCTGTGTTTGTCCATCCACTTGACAGGCGTTAGCTCGAACTATAATCATTTAGTTATTTGATATTTGTGGAAAAGTTGTTGATTGACCTTCTTGTGTTTCCACATATTTTAGTGATGGGCAGGAAAGCTCACAGAAAGCTACTATGTGACCCCACTGGGATGACTTGTTTGAGATAGGCCAGCTTCATGGAGTTACCTGAGCACTGGAGAGAAATTCCATGAGAAAGACTGTGAAAACCACCAATGAGGGATTTCTTAATTAGTTCATCTCTCATCCCTCAGCATAGACGCTTTGTCTTTGTAGCATCATAGCATTGAACCAGGACTGATCTGTGTGCAGAGATCTATTGGCCGTTTATTTCTCATCTCAAAAGAGGACATCTACAAGACCGCTTCTCCACTGAAGGTTCAGGAGGCGTTGTAGAAGAGAGGAAGCAAGATTGTGAGAGCTAGGGGACCAAGAGGACCAGCGCCACCAGCGAGACAGTGGACTAGGGTCACCAGCGAGACAGTGGACTAGGGTCACCAGCGAGATAGTGGACTAGCGTCACCAGCAAGACAGTGGACTAGAACCACCAGCGAGACAGTGGACTAGGGTCACCAGCGAGACAGTGGACTAGCACCACCAGCGAGACAGTGGACCAGTGCCGCCAGCGAGACAGTGGACTAGCGCCACCAGCGAGACAGTGGACTAGCGCCACCAGCGAGACAGTGGACTAGGGTCACCAGCGAGACAGTGGACTAGCGCCACCAGCGAGACAGTGGACTAGGGCCACCAGCGAGACAGTGGACTAGGGTCACCAGCGAGACAGTGGACTAGGGCCACCAGCGAGACAGTGGACTAGCGTCACCAGTGAGACAGTGGACTAGCGCCACCAGCGAGACAGTGGACTAGGGTCACCAGCGAGACAGTGGACTAGCACCACCAGCGAGACAGCGGTTTCTACCCATGGCAGGACTTCTGTACCTGTATGGTTTCCTGTATAAGACCTGGAGGAGACCAAATCAGCCAATATTCCAGAATTAACAGAGGAAGGGCTTGAAAGGTCTTTATTTTAAGAGCTATGGGTAGTTAATGGCTGTGTGTGTGTGTGTGTGTGTGTGTGTGTGTGTGTGTGTAAGTTTTCTTCAGGAATAAGACTCCTGAGAAGCTGACCATGACCACATTCCTAGTGGATATATATATATATATATATATATATATGTGTGTGTGTGTGTGTGTGTGTGTGTGTGTGTGTACGTATATATTCACACATATATACATATATATACATATATATGTATATATATGTATATATCTCTGTGTGTGTGTATATATATATATATATATATATATATATATATATATATATATGAATTTCTGATATTGGTGAGGGGGATATGGGAAGATTAATTAAAGGACGTGGACAATTTCAAAATATACTGTACTCATGCATCGAATTCTAAAACCGAAACAATAAAAATAACAAAACTCAGCTACAAAGAAAACTGGATTTGTGAAATTTGTTCCTTAGCAGAAGAGAGTGGGAAAATGTCTAAGTCTTTCATGTAGTTAATGTATTTACTTGGTTCAACTGTGTTCCATAGTGATTTATTAATTCCTAAAACCGTAAGATACTTGACATTGTGGATGTTTTTTCTCTGTGTACTTTCAACCATCTCCACATGCTTAGCCTCTTGAAGTCAGAAGGAATCATGTGGCTCAAATATGTTCCATTTCCAGATGGGAATGTAGGAGAATTACAGACTATGGAGGATCCTGACTCTTAATCAGATATATTTGCCAGTGAGTGAAAATGAGAAGCAGATTTTCAGAAAGGTGTTACAATTTTCCATCATTTCCCCGTGATTGGCCACCCTCCTCTGGGTCGATCATCATTCCTTTCAACGACCGATACAAAAGAAAAATTCTATGTTCCAATATATGCTTAGTGCAGCTTTCTCTCAGAAGGAGGAACGGGCTTGTTATATGATTGTGTGTGTGTGTGTGTGTGTGTGTGTGTGTGTGTGTTCATACAGGAATGGATCAAAAAGTTCACGTCAGTGGGAAATATCTAGGCCACTTGCTGAAATTTCAGACTTGTAGGTCACGGTCCCAAGGCACTGGGATGGACTCCGCAGGCCATTTTAGTGGAGAGCAGTGCTAAGTCACACACTTCGAAAAAATTGTCTAATGGGGTAGTGAAGAAAAATACAATAGTTTCAAATGAAAAAAAGGATTACCTGAACTGTGTGCAGAAAAAATGCTAGGGCCTCAAACCAAGGCATTAATAAATACTTTCTCTCCAGGGATCACATGTGAGCTACATTTGCTGTCAGTAGCTCTGGTGGAAAAGAAGAGTCCCAGTTCACACTCTGTAGAGCTGTTTAGTGAAAACAGACTCTAAGTACAGGGGCTCTCCCAAGCTTGGTAGGCTGTGTTCTTTCAGAAGATGCTTACATCTTCTTGATCCAGATTGTGATTACCTTAAAAATTATAGGTATTTTTCATGTGTAGTACCACCCATGTTGAACTTGAATACAATGACTTAGGTTGACCTGTGAATTTATTTGCCCATATTTTGAGTTATTGTTTCATTACGCAAACATGCAAAATAAAGCAAACCCACATTTCTGAGCCAAGAATCCTGTTCTCTTTCTAAAAAGAGTTAAAAGAGCAAACAAAGTCAGGTTGAAGAGAAGGAGCATTAGGGGAACATGAGGGTGACATCTGTTGTCCTTCTGGGCTAGTCCCCCGAGGACTCCGGAGACATTGTGGGGTGCTGGGTATGGAAACAACCTGCAAGTTCAAAGCAGCATTCTGTGCCTTCATCAGTGCTAATAAGCATGCAGAGTTGAGGAACGAAGGGCTTCCTACTGGCCGAGGATCAATGTCTTGATGTTCTGAACTCACTCTGAGGAGTAAAGGCAGCAAGAAAGAGAATTAATGAGCAAATATTCATACCGAACAACTTCCCAGGGAGCTTTATACATCTGCCCCTGAGTGTGGGGAAAAAAGAGACCAGAGAAGGAGTCTTCTTTATTTCTATACCTTCTGTTCTGAATACTATATATTTATAAATTTCATCTGTAAAACCTGGCCTTTGAGTCTTTGCCATGTCATTTTAAGGAATGTAAATTCCCAGCTGTATCACATTCTTCCTACAGTATTGAAGCTATAAAAAAGCTTGACTCAGAACAGCTCCCTGTTTCTGACCCTGCTTCTCACTATCAGAGTCAGAGACAGCAGCACTTATGTGTAGTATATGTGTTCACACATTAGGTAATTTATTAGATACCTACTATAGCCCCAATTCTGTGGTGTGTGAGTGTGTGTGTGTGTGTGTGTGTGTGTGTGTGATTTGTATTCCTCAACCACTCTCCAAATTCTTTTTGAGGCAGGTCTCTCATCAAATCTAGAGATCTTTGATTTGGCTTTGGCTGATTGACTAGCAAAATCTCAGAGATCTTGTCTCTGGTTTCATAACTCTGGCTAGGATTTTTTTCTTATGGACACTGGGATTAAAGTCAGGTCCTCACACTTGTGTGGCAAGCACTTTACCATCTGAGTCATCTCTATAGCAGTCGTAACTCTACGACTGATACAAAAACATTTGTCCTACCCAACTATTCCATATTTCCTTGAATAGAAATATCATGGAACATAAATTGACAATCTTTAGTTCAGCCCAATGTTTAAAATCTTAGCCTCTTCACATTTATTATACAATATATATTTCAGACTTCTATACATAACATTCAAAGTCACTTGGCCCGGTTATAAGTTTCAATCTCTGAATTTTTAGACTCTACCTACAAAATATGAGGACCTAGAATATTGGCTTCCATTCCATGCCTTTACCCACATGCACATGCAATTCATTTCTCTCCTTGAGGAGATGCTCGTGTGTTCTAAGTCTCCATTACAATGTCTCAAACAACCCCAAGGTATCCTTGGTTTACTCCCAAATTCTCAGTAGCATTGGTCTGAACTCAGCACACCGAGAAAGGCGATAAGTCATGTTTTCATGTCAAACTCATGTGCAGGATGCATTTAAGTGGCTGGTTGCGAACAACTGAATCTCACCCGTTTCCATAGGTCTATGGCCACACTACTTCTTGGCACATGGTGAAAGTTACTTTATCATGCACAATAAATATTTATTGATTGCCTGATATATTGATGTGTTTCAGGAGCTGTTTTAGGTAATGACGTTGTAACAGTAACAATGATGAAGGCTTCAGCTTCATTAAGCTTACATTCATATGGTAAAGAGACTAGAATAAAACAGAATTACTGTATGGGATAACAACATAATGTTAGATAGTGGAGAAACAGGGTTAAGTGGAAACATTTTCAATAGGAATAGTCAGAGAATATCTCTGATGAGGTCATGTGTAGCTTATACCAGTAAGAGCTAAGAGAAAGGAAGGGGCATGAGAGGCAGCCGTTCAGGCATTCTAGGCTCTTGCCTGTATTCTGTGTAGAAGGAAGCAACTCTGTTGCATGCCATTGATGTTCAAGTTTACTTTCAGCCAAGGAATGATCCACCGATAAACACTTAAAAGAGGTCTTCCTCCCAGCTTTTTTGTTTGTTTTGTTTTGTTTTTAAGAGAATTAGAATCTGTGTTTTTTTAGGCAGTGGTTGCAACCCCCGAAGACTAACAGAAAACACAGATATTTACAGTGTGACTCATCACAGGAACAAAGTAAATTATGAAGTAGGAATGAACATCGTTTTACAGTTTGGGGATCACTACAATGGAAGGAACTGTATCTGAGGGCCTCAGCTTTAGGACAATTGAGAACCATTGATTTAAGGAAAGGCAAGAACTGACACAAGGAGATCATTCTGGTCTCTTGTATTGTGGCACGTTGGAAGATAACAGGAAGTGGCCAAAATAGGACACTTTTGTTCTTTCCTTCTTTCCTTACCCTTCCTTCCTTCCTTCCTTCCTTCCTTCCTTCCTTCCTTCCTCCCTTCCTTCCTTCCTTCCTTCCTTCCTTCCTTTCTTCCTATCTATCTATCTATCTATCTATCTATCTATCTATCTATCTATCTATCTATCTAATGTATATGAATACACTGTAGCTGTACCTATGGTTGTGAGCCTTCATGTGGTTGGTTGGTGGGAATTGAACTTAGGACCTCTGCTTGCCCTGGTCTCCCTGCTCACTTCGGTTAACCTTGCTAGCTCAGCCCCTGCTTGCTCCAGTAAGTACACTGTAGCTGTCTTTAGACACCAGAAGAAGGTGTCAGATCTCATTATGGATGGTTGTGAGCCATCAGGTGATTTCTGGGATTTGAACTCAGTGGTTGCTGGGGTTTGAACTCAGAAACTTTGGGAGAACAGCCAGTGCTCTTACCCACTGAGCCATCTCACCAGTCTGACACTTTTGTTTCTTAGTAGAGGATTACAAAGATGATCAATGTGAAATGTTTCCCCACAGGCTCATGTGTTGAATACTTGGTCTTCAGCTGCTCATGCAGTCTTGAGAGTCTCAGAAACCTTAAGAGGTAGGATCATGCCGGAGGAGCTGAGCCACTGCAGCAGGCATGATGGTTTATAGTTTGGCCCCAATTCCTGCCCCTGCGTCTTCTTTCTGGGTTGACAAATTGGAAGAAAACTCCTACCACCACAGCCAAAGCTGCTTCTGTTGGTGTCCCTTCCCCATCAGGATGGATTGTAATCCCTCGAACTGCGAGCCAGGAAAAGTATTTGCTCTCTTAAGTTAAGACATTTTCTTACAGCAACAAGAAAATAAGTCATATACAGAATAATTTGAAATACTCATGATTTTTGAAATATGCATTAAATTAGGATTTTTTTTGAAAAAGTGGCACACTTTAAAACATTTTAAAAATTTTAACTGAAATATAATTACATCATTTCCCTCCTTCCTTTCTGCCTCCAACACCTCCCCTGTCCTCTCTCTCCTACCTCTCTTATGACCCACCCAACGCCCTTTCAAATTCCATTTTTATCATCCTTACATATATATTTATAAATATATAAATATAACATGCTGATTCTAGTTAGTGTTACTTGTATGTATATGATTTCTGGGATGATGACCTTGTACTGGATAACCAATTAGGGGTCTCACCCCTGAGAGAGGCTAGTTCTACCTTGCCAGTAGTCATTGTCTAGGGGTGGGGCCCCGTGAGCTTCCCCTGCTTTATATCAGCATCTCAATTGATGTTGTCATTGTTGGGACCTTGCTAAGGCAGTCGTGTTGCTGCAGTGTCAAAGATGAAGTTCCCCTATCATTCTTTTGGGGCTTGGAGAGACAGGCGTCCTGTATATACTACTATATAGGTTATAAAGAACAGAGGAGCAAGACCAAAACCACCAGGCAGGTGAGCAGTAAGCAGACCAGTTCTAGGAACCCAGAGCCCTGGTTGCCATAAACAAGTTTATTAAACTTATGACGACATATCTAAGAAGTGTAGTAATTTATCAGTGAGATAGAGGACGGCAATTAGAAAACTCATTCTCCCTTTATTGTCTAATACACACATATATTGATTCTTCAGTGTCCAGGAACCATCTCTTCCTGTTCAGAATCAGGAACAACTTCCTTTCCTTGGTTTTTTTTTTTTAAATTCTTTATTGTCAAATACATCTTCTCCAGCAAAGTTTTCTTGTATGGTACTGCTGTGGTATGTGCTGGATTGTCTCTCATAGCTTCATATTAAAGGCTTTATCACAACCCTGTGGTGCTGTTGGAGGCAATGAGGCTTATGGGATGTGGAACTTCGTGGAAGAACTTAGGGTACTGACTGTGCACATTTTATTTAAAAAAATATTAGTAAAAATATTTTCAGGCCATGCTCATTTTGCTTCTGAGAAATGTCTACTGTAAATGTAACACACCCTATGCTTCCAGGGCACCTTGTTTCAACTCCTTTAGATTCTAATCACTTCATTTCTAGAATGTGATGTCTTTCAAGGTCAACCCCGTTCCTCCCTTCCATACGCTTCCATTAGTGAGGAGAGACTGAGTGTTTTTGAGAGTGAAGACATTTCTTGTCCTGTTGAGTTGCCTCACACTGCACCGGGGGCTCCACGGATGCTGCTTTCATGGCTTTTCTCTCATGCTGGAGAGGGCATCCACCCGTGCTCCTGCAAGCAACCGCTCTGCTGCGCTCCCGTCAAGAAGCCCGGTGCACTCATTGGTTCGCAAATCTAGACTCAGATGGGCCAGCTCCTTTGCCTGTACCCTGGTTACCTGTGCCCTATCTGAGGTGAACGGACATTTATTCACGTCTTTCCGGGGAAAGCGACACCTGTGCATGACAAAGGAGAGTGAGTCTAATCAAGTTTGTCTTTTGCTATGAGATGTGGTATAGAAAGGGGAAAGAAAGGAGAAAATCTGTGAGCAGTGGTTATATTGTAGCTGGGTAGATGAGGAGATGAGAGTGCAGAATGGAATGATAAACAGAAGAGAAGGGCGGGGTCACCAGTTGGAGGTCATCGTTGCCTTTCTTCTTGCATCACAAACTCGCTGTCATCTGTAATGGGCTTGTTGCACTGTGGCCATATGACACATTCAGCCACTGGGTGGGCTCGGTCAGGCTGACCACCACGTGTGGTAGTTCTGCATATTTTTTGCCTTGTTTTTATTTCTATCTGACTGTGTCTCTTGCCGTCTAACCTTTGTTTCCTCTGTGGTATACTTTTGGCAATTATTACAGCACCCTGTAGTTAGTCCATATTTACTTCAGTTAGCTTCTCTAATTAAAATGCAAGTCTTGGGAGAGCGGAGATCATGCATTATTTATGCTGGTGTCTCTGGCACGGGGCTTGGTCCACAGTAGACAAATACTTCTAGCCTAAGTGAGTGCTTTGGGGGATTTCAGAACAGAGAGCAGGTGAGAAGTCTCCTCCTCCAGGATATAACCTTCCTGCTCCCGCCTCTCATTTCCATATTCATGAGCCATATGTTCTCTTTCTGAGAGTAAGAGAATCGTGGGCTTTCACATAGTTCCCTCATTTTCTTTTGGCTTCCTTTTGGTATCAGCCACCATCATTTATAGACAGTAGCAAATAAAGTAGGGATTTGAGCAGGGTCCAGCCAGGCATGGCACGCATACCTGCAATCCTACCACTCAAGAGGCCAAGGTAGGAAGATCTTGAGTTCAAGGCTAGCCTGGGTATATTCAGTATTTTTTTTTCTGTTGCTGAGATTAAACATCATGACCAAGACAGCTTACAGAAGGGAGGGGCTATCTCAGCTTACAGTTACAGAGGAATCACAGTGGAGGGGCAGCGGGCTGCAAGCAGCAGGCATCGTTGTAGGGGCAAGAAGGTTGTATCTTGAGCCACAAGCACAAAGCAGAGAGAGAGAGCAAATAAAGTAGAAGAGGTCTTTTAATCCAAAATGTCCTCCAGCAAGGCAGCAGTACACAAACCTCACTAAGAAATGCCACCAAATCCAATCCAAGTGTGCAAATGCCTAAGGTTATGGGGAGGGGACATTTCTTATTCAAACCACAACACTGGAATACACAGGGACACAGCCGGGGAAAAGGGAATGAGAGCTAAATCCAGGATAGTTCTCTCTACATTTAAAGAGGGGAGAAACCTCTCAGTGACACCACCTTAACTCTGTAGACAGGCAGGCGAATCACTGAGACCATTACACAAGACTGTATCTGAGAGGAGAGCCTTTTTGCCTTTCCCATTTATCCCTCCTTGTTTCTTCTTCCCAGCAGATGAAATGTGAATGGATTTCTCTAGCCACACCAGTTCATTCCCTAGTCAAGTAAGCTCTGGCAATCTAGATTTCTCCTCTGAAGCAAGGTAGTTTGCATAGTTTGGTTATCAGTTGAAAAGCCTTTTAGACGCAGGTGTCACCCTGTAGATTTTCACTCTCGTTTTGGAAAGATTAAAATGGAAAGTATCTTGAGAGAGATTCTCTGGCAGTTTTGGGTTTCTGAACACGAAGTGGTTGCATATATAATGTGATGGAGCGCTCACCTAGAAAGGCTGGATAGCTAAGAGTTTGTTAGGGGGTGGATGTGGCAGCACACTTGCATAGCACACGCACACACAACCCATTGTGTACAACACAATGAAGAACCAAACAAGCAACCTCATAGCTGGATAAGGTGGTGAACACCCACAATATCAGGAGTTGGAGAACAATGCAGGAGGATTGTGAGTTTGAAGCCAGCCTGGGCTACACAGACAATGCAAGGCTGGTCTGGGTTACACCGTGAGGCCTTGTCTTAAAAACAGAACGGAGAATAAAGTTCCACAGCAGAGGTCTTACTCAGTATGAAAAAGACCCTGTGTCTGTTCCTAAGCACTGACCAAAACAAAACAAAACAAAACAAAACAAAACAAAACAAAACAAAACAAAACACCTACGAACAAGAAAGTTTTATTCAGAATGGCTTTTAAAGGAACAACAGTAAACAGAGTCAGATTGTCATGGAACAGGGTTATGGATGGACTTGGTGTTAGAGTGTCTGCCTGGAGGGCATATGGCTGGCCCTGAAGTTATATGACAGCAGCACACACACATGTACACACACACACACACACACACACACATATACAAACAAAGAAACCAAACAAGAGATGAAAAAAAAAACAACCCTTGTAAATGTGTTTATAATGAGAATGCAGGCCAAAGCTCATCAAAACCTAATGTTGTTAGGTATCTTCTGTCTAGAGAGTTCTGAACCTTACTAAGGCTCTGTCTAGACTCATGGAGTTCAATGACCAATAAATCATAGAGCAGCCAATTAATTTTGGCCACGGTGTAGAGTTTATTGTCTTCTTCATTCTAGCAAAAGAAACACTTTGACTTCTAGTGAGTATTATTATTTAACGATGTGAGAGAAGTTAGCCCAGCCAAATAAAGTACATAACAGATTGGGAACGCTACTTCCTATCCGTCCAAATTGACCTCAGAATTTCAGAGAGGAAAAGGACAATGAAAATGGTTACCACCATTGAACCAAGACCAAAACTTCATTTCATCACGTGCAGAGTGGCTGGCATAAACTAAAGTATAATGAATGGTGACGAGAATATGGAAAAAAGGAAACTTATTCGCTGCTGGTAGAAATGTAAACTTCTGAACCACTATATAAGAGAGTCCAGAGGCTCCCCAAAAGGATAAAGATAAAACTACCACATGGTCCATGTATGCAATTCCCATGTTGGAAAGCATAGAGACACCTTCATGCCTGTGTTATTGCTGTATTGTTCCAATAAGTAAATTATAGAAGTAGCTTGGGTGTCTGTCTTAGCCAGGGTTTCAATTCTTGCACAAAACATCATGGCTTAAGAAGCAGGTTGGGGAGGAAAGTGCTTATTCAGCTTACACTTCCACACTGTTGTTCATCACCAAAGGAGGTCAGGTCTGGAACTCAAGCAGGGCAGGAACTTAGAGGCAGGAACTGATGCAGAGGCCCCGGAGGGCTGCTGCTTACTGGATTGCTTCCCCTGGCTTGCTCAGCTTGCTTTTTTTTTTTTTTTTTTTTTTTTTTTTTTTTTTTTTTTGAGACAGGGTTTCTCTGTGTAGCCCTGGCTGTCTTGGAACTCACTCTGTAGACCAGGCTGGCCTCAAACTCAGAAATCCGCCTGCCTCTGCCTCCCAAGTGCTGGGATTAAAGACGTGCGCCACCACTGCCCGGCTCAGCTTGCTTTCTTTTATTTTTTTATTTTTTTATTTTTTTATTTTTTATTTTTTTTAATTTTCTATATTCTTTGTTTACATTCCAAAGGCTTTCCCCTTTCCCAGTTACCCCCCACCATATGTCCCATAATTCCTCTCCCCCCATGCTATTTCCCACTCTTTCCCCCCCTCCACGATTTCTCTGTTCTGGGTCTACAATACTGGATCCAATCTTTACAGGCCCAGGGTCCTCTCCTTTTTTGCTTCTTGAGAGTCATTTGACTTGCTAATTGTACCTTGAGTATTTAGGGCTTCTGGGCTCATTAATATCCACTTATCAGTGATTGCATTTCATGTGTATTCTTTTGTGATTGGGTTAGCTCACTTAGGACCAGCTTGCTTTCTTATAGAACCCAGGACTACCAGCCCAGGGCTGGCACCACCCACAATGGGTCCTCCTCCCTTGATCACTAATTGAGAAAATGCCTTAAATGCCTTACAGTTGTATCTCATGGAGGCATTTCCTCATCTGAGGCTCCTTTCTCTGTGATAACTCCAGCTGTGTCAAGTTGACACACAAAACCAGCCAGTACAGTGTCCATGAAGAGAAGAGTGGATGAAGAAGCTAGAGAAAGGACCCAAGGAGCTGAAGAGGTTTGCGGCCCTATAGGAGGAACAGCAATATCAACCAACAAGACCCCCAGGGCTCCCAGGGATTAAACCGCCAACCGAAGAGTATACATGAAGGGACCCATGGCTCCAGCTGCATGTGTAGCACAAGATGTACTTGTTGGGCATCAATAGAGGAGAGGCCCTTGGTCCTGTGAAGGCTCATTTTCCCCATTGTAGGGAAATGCCAGGACAGGGAAGTGGGGGTGGGTGGGTTGGTGAGCAGGGGGAGGGGAATGGGATAGGGTTTTCAGAGGGGAAACCAGGAAAGAGAATAACATTTGAAATGTAAATAAAGAAAATATCTAATAAAAATTTTTAAAAAAAAGAGACGAGTGACTAGACAGTAAAGGATTGGATCATGTCACTTGCAGGAAAACAGGCACCACCGGCTCTCAACACATTAAGCAAAACAAAGCAGGTTAAGGACAGACAAATATGCACATATAAAATTGTATATGTGTATAAAAACCCAAAAGTAGAAAGTAAGAATGTCTTATGAGGTTATGAATGTAAATAATGAGAGTGGGGAGTGCAAAGAAAGGGGGTGTATGCCTGGAGGGTATGGTAAGCTTTATGAAAATGTCTTTGTAAAACCAGTAGTTATGTGCAGTGAATACATAGCAACAAAAATCTAAAAAAATCCACTATGCGTTAGAATCAACAGTGATCTTCCCCATTGAATGGACATGGATTTCATTTCTTGTAAGGATACAACAGAATTCTCTTTATTAAGCTAAGCCAGACTTGATTTCTTAAGTCACAGGTTCAATTAATTAAAAAATTAATAAATTACTCTATTATGTTATCAAAATTCTCAGCCACTTGGGGGAATGCTTAACAATTTAGAAAGTGGCAGTAACAGGTTCTCTTCTTGGGTCTCAGCAGTTAGGGATGAATTTATTAAAGATTATGAAAGTAAATAATATTTTGATAAAAGGAGAGTCTTAAAATTCACGACAATAATGTCCTTAGGCAAATCCGAATGTTCATTTTCAGGTAGGTATATGGAAAATTCTCTAACAAGGAGCGGGCATGAAATTTCAACCAGAAAGGGTTACAGACAGTGATCAGGCATCAAAGTTTATTTTCTAGAATTCACACGAGCAGTTTATAAATGCTACCACAGCACATTAAATGTTATTATACTGATTATTATCACATGGTTAATTATGCCTAATGCAGAGCGGGACTTCATGCAACTGATTATAATTGGATGTGTTCGGCTGCAGTTGGAATTTGTAATGGTGCAGGGTTTATATTTTACTGGGCGTGTGAAAGTAGTGGCTGAGGTAATGAATTTATAGCAATAATTAGGTCAGGGATTTACTGTCAAGTACATTGCTACAGTTAAACAATTTCATATATATATATGTATATCAGATTAAATATATACATACTTTAACATTTTTATTATGAGAATGTTGTAAAATGCGTTTTGCATTTTGACCATGTTCACTGACCCCCAATTCTTCCCTGATCCATTTTTCTTGCCCATCCAAACAAATTTATGTCCTTCACAAAAACTAACCCATCAAGATCAATTTTCCCCTCCTAAACATTCTTGGATATGTGGCCTTCCCCTGGGACATGATCAGTTTGCTGGGTCAGCTTACACTCTTAGAGAATAGCATCCGCACCATGCCCAGCAGCTAACTGTCGGTATTTAAGCAGCTGGAGATGGGATTTGGTGCCCAGATTTCTACTTGTGCATGCTCTCACAACCACTGTGAGGTCATACGTGCAGCTTCCCCACCGTGCTCAGAAGACACTGTTTCTTCCTCCATTTTCCTGTGGCTCTTATGTTCTTTCTACTATGTCTTCTACCATGATCCCTTTAGAGGAGTCTATCCATATTTTCACTATATGCAACATATAAACGATACATTCTATTTAGAATTTAGCAACCCACATTCTCTTATTTTCCATGGCTAGTTGTGGATCTCTGTGGTAACCCTCAACTATTTCAGATAGAAGCTTATCTCATGAGGGTTGAGAGAGAATTAGTTTATGGGTCTAGCGATGTCATTAGGAGTCCCTTTAATATGTCAGCTTAGCAGAATTATGGTAGGTTTTTTTCCTCCCTAGGGACTATAACCTGTCTAGCTATAGGTTTTTTGGTCCAATAATGGTTTCAGGTTAGGTTTTATCTCATGGAGTGGGACTTAAATGCAATCTGAAGGTGCCATTACTTTAATTCCTTTTGTTCCACTATAGCAACAGTGGCCACGCCCCCCAGGGCAGCCATTTTTGAGGCTCATAGAGATCAGAGCTGGGCAAGACTGGTGGTCCCTTTACACTTTCAGTATGTCTGCAAGATGCACAACCAAACACAATTTAGTTGCTGGAATAAACTGATTTTATTTTTTCTTCCTTTTTGGTTATTTTATTGTCTTGAAGGCAGAACAGACATAACTAGATGTGTGTGCTCAAATTTTCAGGACCCATTGA
Organism: Apodemus agrarius; assembly: GCA_964023405.1. Classification (NCBI taxonomy): domain Eukaryota; kingdom Metazoa; phylum Chordata; class Mammalia; order Rodentia; family Muridae; genus Apodemus; species Apodemus agrarius. The sequence continues at coordinate 172,479,166 of OZ030006.1, forward strand.
AATCATTGGTAAATGATTAGTTTAGCATCTGTGCAAGCCAAGCCTGGCTATGTGCAGTAGCTGGAACATCTAAAGTTTCCTTGTATAGCATAGTAAATGCTCTTTAAAGGAAGTCTGCATATCACTTACCCTTTAGTTCTTCAAATGATTAAAAATAAACAACGGATAAAAATCTTTCTGGACAGAACGCATTATTTGTAGTGTGCTAAAGTTATTCGTAATGACTATAAATTAACTCCAAACTCAGTCAGTGTTTGATTGAGAAGTCTTAATTTTGCATTGAGATGCTGGCAAAATGACTTTTGGTTTCTTCCAAGCTGAAAACAAATCAAATAGTGTTAAAGATAGTTAGAGTGAGATGCTTGTTCTCAGGCCAAAGATGGCTACCAAAGCCTCCCAGCTTTGTGATATCCTAGCCCTGACTTCTTCCCAGCTTTGTGGTATCCTAGCCCTGACTCCCGGGCTATGTGAGGACTCTGGTTCTATAGCCATTGCTCTTCAATATGGCAGAGTAAGATGTAGGGGGCTGAGATGTAGGGCTTCCAGGATGGCCGTTGGGCCTGGTAAAATGAGGGAGAGAAAGTAGGCCTCTCCAGTGAGGGAGGGGGGGTCATGGCGCTGCACATGCATAGTCAAGAAGAGTCAAGACAATGGATGCCCCCTGTGTGGAGAGAACTGAAGATTTCCATTTAAGAGTGGACATGAAGTTTTGCTTCAAAACCTCAAGTAGAAATGTAGAGGTAGAAGTAACGAGACATTCATATTATTTAAGTAAAATCCCCAAATTGCCACTCCCCACGTGCACACCTACTTTGTGACAGATGACGTACATGGTAGTCAATGAGGCCCTGAACATCCCAAATATGACAACAGAAGCAGCTACCCACATCATCTGGGAATAATATGTAGAGAGGGAGGTCTTGTGTTCCAGGAGCAAAGCCCCCAGGACTGTCCAAGTCCTCAGCGTCTTGATTCTCCAGGTTCTTTAGGCGTTTCTGAAGCAGAGGATATTGGATGCCCTGCTCAGCAGCACACACAGCACCCTGAGGTTAATGAGTATGAAAAAACCCAACAACCTGAATTCTGAGCTATGCAAGACCAAAAAACATACAACAAATGCTGGAAATTTTTATATTCAAATTCCCTGTTTCTCAGATGTGAATAGATCACAGAAGCTTGCTGGTAAATAATTGTACTTACAATTTAGTACTTAATAGAATTCAGTAGAAATTGTAAAACATAGGGAAAGAAGCGAAACTGAAAGATGTCAGAATACACATGAATTTTAATGACATATTATTAGCATATGCATAAAATTTGAATGTTAAATACGGCAAATTGATTGAGCTGAGACCGGCTTCCAAAGGAAGAAAACACTACACTCTCTCTTTTTCAGTTGGCATCTGTTGTGTGGTGAAAATTCTGAGAAAAAGAGAGAGAGAGAGAGGCTGAGTTTGTAATCATTTGCATGAAGAAAATAAGCCCTCTGCGGACCAAGGAGAGGGGTTGGTAAGGTTGGCTCCAACTTGGTGGGCATGCATGGATTTTTGGTACTTCTGAAGATAAGAAGGTAAAGCCGGTTACTGCAACAAGCCGAGGTGGCAAGGGTTCAGAGTGCAGAAGAATCACCTACATAGCCAAAGGACACGTGGAAAGCCAGAAGGATCGGAACCATCCAATTGGAGGACAGGGACACAGTCCAGAGCTCGAGTGCTTGCCTGGCACCCTCTCCCCTTATTCTATGACAGAACGCCTGACAGGAGCAGTGTAAGGAAGGAAGGACTTTTGAGGGCTCTTGGTTTGAAGGGTTACTGTCAATCAGGGTTTGGGGAAGCCGTGTGGCAGAGTAGGCTCTCAGTCAGGGACCAAGTAGAGCGTGACTGAGCGAGTGTGACTCACAGCTTGGTAGGACCAGGAAGCTCAACTGGCTTTGTTTTCATTCTTTTTATTCAGTGAGAAATCCTAGCAGATGAGATGTACCAACCATCTTCCTCCCTCAGCTACTCTGTTCAGAAATTGCTTCTCACACCCACACAAAAAGATGCCTCATTTGTGGCTCAGGCATTTATTAATCCAATCAAAGTTGACAAAATTCACCTTCGCCCCCAGCAAGCGCGAGGTCCTGAGTCCCATGCCTGTGCTACAAAACGATAATAACAATAAACAATGGCAACAATTGTTGTAATGATGAAATGATACAAGAGAAAGAAATTGAAGTACTGTATCCCAGAGGATGCTGAGGAGGAGGCGCCTGCTGAGGTAGCATCAGGGAGAACTGGCAAAGCAGCACCGGGCACAGCAAAATGACAAGGACACGCCAGCAGCTAGACCGCCTCCCGTCTAAGCTGCGTGAGATGGTCTCTCTCTGGCCACCGACCTCAGAACTATGGAAACCCTGTGCGTCTTCAGTCTCTTTCTCATCTGCTGAGGGTCAGAGGGCCCCAGAAGGAAGGAACCCACAGTTTGTGGATGGTCTGTTGGCAGCCTCTATGTGATGTACCCATGATGCCTGTGTGCATATGTGCATGTAAGTGTGCATGGTATGTGTGCATGTAGTGAGTTTTTTTTTTTTTTTTTGTTTTGTTTTGTTTTTTCGAGACAGGGTTTCTCTGTGTAGCCCTGGCTGTCCTGGAACTCACTCTGTAGACCAGGCTGGCCTCGAACTCAGAAATCCGCCTGCCTCTGCCTCCCAAGTGCTGGGATTAAAGGCGTGCGCCACCACTGCCCGGCTAGTGAGTTTTTTTTTAATCTTTGAGAAACAGCCCACAGAGTAACTGTGTCAGAACAGTCAGAGCTCCTTGGACCTCTCTCTGCCCTCACTCCTCTTAGCTTCCAGGCATCTCTGAGCATCTCTGGTCTCTCTTCATCCCCCATCCCCAGTCCTGTCACAAGCTCACTGCTCATCCATCCCTTTTGGTCCTGGCTGATGCAGGCTGCACCATCCCTTTACTGGATCCTGCCATGGCTCCTCTTACCTTGATCTCCATCACAGGGAGATTTTGTAGGTTGTTTTTATTTGTTTGTTTTTGTTTTTGTTTTTTGTTTTGTTTTTTAAATCCTAGATCTCAGTGTGATGCATCATTCGCTTTCTTTTTCCTGTAAGGGTAGATTAAACCTATTACCATGCACTGTGGTAAATATTATTTGGGGGTTCTAGTCAACCTTAGATAACTTAGTTCCCAGATAAGAGACACAAAGTCCTGATATTTATAATAAGCCTTAAAGCACTGGAGCTGGGCAGGTATCAATCCTCCGTGCTAACTGTCCACTTCCCTGTCAGTAACCCCGATATATCACTTGCCTGGGCTGCTCCTACTCTAACAAGCTGGTCCTCAGGACTCTGAGTTCAGGATTCACCTGTCCCATGATGTCTTCTTCCTTCCTCTCTCCTCTTGTGGTCTCTATCTCAGACCCCAAGCAGCCCTTGAACCAAATTTGTTGGCCAATCAGGGATAACTTGAGGGGCAAGGCTATATAGCATCTCTTGGGGCACATGAGGATCTTCTCATCAGGGGCAAACAGATCTTGGGAGCCAGTATTTAGCATTATAATACATAGCAACAGACCAAACCTCAACACCTATGGCTGACAAGATGAATTGTGGTCTGGCTTCTCCACCTAACTCCTGTCTTCTCCTCTCCTCTCCTCTCCTCTCCTCTCCTCTCCTCTCCTCTCCTCTCCTCTCCTCTCCTCTCCTCTCCTCTCCTCTCCTCTCCTCTCCTCTCCTCTCCTCTTCCGTCCTCTCCCTCCCCTCCCCTCTTCTCCCCTCCCCCTCCCTCTTCTTTTGTGCTCTCCTCCTCTTGCCCTTCCCCTCCTCTCCCTCTCTCTTCTCCTTTCCTTTCTTTTCTTGAGACAAGGTCTCATGTATCACATGCTGGCCTCAAACCCTATCTCAGTGGAAGAGAATATGACCTTGTGCTCAAGCTCATTCGTTCCTAATGGGATGTGACAAAGCGTTTGCAATGTGTAGTCAGAGTTTCTTCCTGCCACGTTGGTTTTAATACGCATTTATGCGGTTCATATGCTATATAAGCTATTTTTTATGATGTCTCTGCTGAACTTAGCAGAGTGTCCACAGACAGCATGTTATTCAGGAGAAAGGAAGGGGATTTATCATGGATTCTTGCTGTTAGAGTGAGCAGCACCCAGACAGCAGTGCCTCAGAGGGGAGTGAGAAGAGGGAGATTTATTGTTAGCACTTTGAGCCTGGGACCAAGTCCTTCTGGGACTTGGAAATCTCAGTAGGCAGGCAGTTCACTGCTGCTGGGAAAAGTTTCCATGCCACAGGCTTGGTATAAAATGTAAGGGGTGGAGGGATGCCCAATTCTACCAACTAACAAAGTACACATTACTTAGCAATGGGTAGCTTGCTCACGCGGCTCTCCGCAGTTGACTCTCACCCGGGGCAGTTAGGGCCCTCTTTGGCAGCTGGGCCCAGGGAATGGTTTGTGTTTGGTTTGCTCCAGGTTTCCTTTCTTTGTCTTGCTGGAGCTGTGTTTATTCTCGTTTCTATCTTGCTGCTTTCGCTTGCTTCCGAGTGGGCCGGTTGAGTGTTGAGAACAGAGCCTTCCTCTGACCAGGATGCATTTCATGGTTCACGTAGACGACCCTGGGCATGCCGTTCTTTAAAGGCCCCGTTTTCCAGGGTCTTTGACAGCTATCACACTAACTCTATCACACAGACGCAGACAGTCCCTTCTGGAAGGCGATCACAGACTGGCTTTCTTCATGGCGTATGTCCCAGAGAGGAAGTCACTGGGGAAGGACGTGTACACCTCTTGTCCACCTTTAACTATCAGGAGTTCCAGGAACAAAATAAACACCCAGCTGAGTACATTTTCCACTGTGTAAGCCTTGGTGGGAATTACTTCCAACTCAAATAGAAAAATATAAAAGAAGCAGGGACAGCAGGTGTCGAACTTGTGATAATGCTATGCCTTATGCTAAGTGTTTTTTGGTTTGTCTCTTGGATCGTACAGTTACATGACTCAGACCTCTGATAATAACCATCAAAAATGTCTCGTGTCTGAGGTTTCCACCTCTCCCGTAAAACTCCAGCTCTGCTGTTTTGTCCACACGCCACTGCAACATCATATACAAACAGCAAAAGGCTTGGATAATAAATTCGTGTTTAGTCACACTGAAATAGGGGTGTACCTGTGTCCCCCAACCCTCAGGACATGCCCACCAGTCCCTTCCCATCTCAAAACACCCCCACATCAGGCTTTATCTAGTCTAGTATTTTATTTAAATGGAAATGTACAGTGTATGTCTTGTATCTGGCTGTTCTTCTCCACGGTGATGCTTTGAGGTTCGTCTGCTGCACGTCGGCATGGTCTGTTTCTTCTCATCGCTTAAATGTATACCAGGCCGGTACGCCAGCTTATTTATCTGTTCCGATGCTGGACAAGGAGCAGTTGCTAGTTTATGTTTATCATGAGGGAAACTCCAGTAAGCATTCCTATGCAGAGCTATTTAGAGGACATGCAGTTTCATCTCCCTTAAATAAATATCTAGGCCTGAGACTGTTGTCATGGGTGAAATGGGTGTCATCATATTATACCTCACTAGCGGTAGGGGGGGGGGTCCAACCTGCTCTACCTCCCCATCAGTGTGAGTACCCACCTCTTTAATTTCAGCCATCTCAGCATGGAATGTTGACATTATGGCTTTAATCGGCCTTTTTATTGATAGCCAATGGCGCTGGACACGACTTTATGCGATTATTGGACATTTGTGTTTCTTTAAAGTTCTTTTCATTTTATTTTTTATGTATATGGATATTCTGCCTTCATGTAAGTGCCCCCAAGAGGCCAGAGGGTATTAGGTCCCCTGATACTGGACTTACAGACAGTTGCGAGCCACCCTGTGGGTGCTGTGACCCAAATGTGGGTCTTCTGGGACAGCATCAAGTGCTCTTACCCTCTGAGCTCTCTCTCCAAACCCCATGCTTGTTTCTTCTTTCATGATATGTTTCATGTCTAGTTTTAGTGACGTTATCTAGCTATTTTGTTAGTCAAATATTTGTAGTTCTGAATCCAAACCTTTGAGCTTTGTATATAACTGTTTTTCTCAGCCCGTTTTCCTTAAGGTATTTCATTTTATTTGTGTGTATGTATGTGTGTGTGTGTGTGTGTATGTGTGTGTGTGTATGTTTGTGTGTGCATGTGTATATGTGTGTATGTTTTGTAGTAGTAGCAGTGTTGTGTGTTAGTGTAAGAAGGCGCGTGTTTGTGCAAGGAGGTCAGAGGACTTCTTCGGATGTTGGTCCTCACCTTCCTTGTTTACGACAGGCTCTCTTTTGTCCAGCAAGACGGGCCGCAGGCTTCTGTGGATTGTTCAGTCTCCATGTCCCATCTCCCAGTAGGGGCTAGTAAGGATTACAGAAGCTTATGCTACTGTGCCTAGTTTTTCATATAGTCTCTGGGATAGGAACTTGGGTTCCCACACTTATGTGATAAGCACTTTACCCCCTGAGCCATCTCTCTAGCCCATGGAGATTTTTTTAAAATTGAAAACAAAATATTAATTGGAATAAATAAGATGTCTCACTTTTTTCTTCTATAAGCAGTCTTCTTTTTTTAAAAAGATATTTATTTATTATATGAAAGTGCATTGTAGCTGTCTTCAGACACTCCAGAAAAGGGAGTGTGATGTCATTACGGATGGTTGTGAGCTTCCATGTGGTTGCTGGGATTTGAACTCAGGACCTTCAGAAGAGTAGTCAGCGCTCTTAACTGCTGAGCCATCTCTCCAGCCCCTAAGCAATCATTTCTTATTGTGTCTGGTTTTGGTTTTCTTTGTAGTGCTGGTGATGAACACTAGGCCCTGTGTAAGCAAGCTAAGAACTCTATTAATGAGCCACACCATAGCCTGTAACGGGCCTTTCTTAACTGAAAAAAATCTTTATTACCTCAAAGCCTATTTTTTCCCCCTCTGGAAGTTTTCAAAGTTCAGCTTTTATATTTGAGTTTGTGAACTACTTTGAAATAACTATTGCAAATGATCAAATGATGTCATTTTTCACTGTACGCACATACACACACACACAGACACACACACACACACACACACACACACACACACACACACACCCTGGATTATGGAGTGATTCAAAGACTCAGTGTTGGAGTAAGATAATAGGAAATGCAGTGTTGATTATTGATTGATGTAGGCGAGCCCAGCGTACTGTGGCGGCACCATTCCCAGGTCAGGTATTTCTTGAGAGAAGGCTATTTAAGCTCAGGTTTACGGACAATCTCCCAAGCAGATTCTCTGCATGGTTTCTGCTGCACTTCCTTGGCTCTAAGTTCCCTCGCCAGAGTTAACACGGTGTCTCTGACCTCAGGGTCCTGCCTTGAGTGCTTACCTAGCCTCCCCTCAGTGACAGGCAATGAAATCAACTCTTTGTTCTTCTGAACAACAACAATAACAAAAAAGACAAATGCTGTGGCCATGCACCCATACAGGAGTGTGTGGTTAAATGTAAGGTGTGTATAGTTCAGATCCTTACTCCTTAAAATGCTCAGGAGACATCATGAACAGGTCACAGCAACAGAGGTAGAACACACAAAGCAAATCCTAAACTTCCCTCTCTAGGCTGAAGAGTCAATCATTCCGCCCTGCTGACATAGTTCCCCATTCATTGCTCTCGTGACTCTGGAGATCCATATATATCAGTTGCCAGAAGCTTTCTTTTGCGATTGTAATAAGGTAAAGCATCTACCTGTGTGTCTTACCTGCATGTCACACCTCATGGTGTGCATGTGACAGTGAGAAGTCAAGTTGCAGGTGTTGATTTTCTCATTCCTCTGTGTAGGTTATGGGGATTGAATTCAGGTCTTCAGGCTTAGCTGTAAGCGCCTTCACCCACCACACCTTTGTGCTGCCCCTCATTAGTATTAAAATATGTTATTTTCTAAATGACGATCTCTCTGCTAATGTTTTCTCTCTTCTCTTTTGAAGACTGTAAGTTCCATGCTGTACGTCCCAAATCCATTCCCCTCAAGTCTTTATCTTCTCTCTTCTATCACCCACATCTTCCTATGTATGACCCTGTTGCCTGAGAAATTTGTTCACTCTTATAGACATATAGTAGGCTTTCAAAAGTAATTGCTGAAAAGCTGAGTAATAAATATCCTTACCCACAAACAGATGAACTGTCCAATGGTGGTAATGGTCTTATGGTTATAAACAACATTAAAGTATTACTTTATTCATAATATAGTAAGAACATAAACCACAGAGGTGGAAGGTTCAAATAGACTGAGCTTAGTGGAGCTACAGAACGCTGAGAGACACAAGAGCAGGGTCGAATAGAATTGTTTTTGTTTTTGTTGTTTTGTTTTGTTTTTGAGACAGGGTCTGTGTACTCAGGCTGTCCTTGAATTCCCTAGGTAGCTAAGGATGGTTACAACTCCTGATTTTTCCCTACCTGCCTCCCAAGTGTTAGGATAATAACCTTTATCTATAGCCATACCATTGGGTGAGCAGAAGATGTCTAAGGCAAATGTATGAGTTTATCATGTAAAGCATAAGACATTCTTCAGAAGGAAGAATCAGAGACCATGTTATATTCTAAGGAAAGATTTTAGTATGTCAGGACTTAGGGGTGGGGGTGATAAACAGAAAGATGGGCTGACTATGCCCCCTCCATGTGTGTGTGTGTGTGTGTGTGTGTGTGATTGGTGGAGTCACAGACTTGTGGAGGTCCGAGGATAACCTTGGGGGTCAATCCTCACCTCTCACCTTGTTAGAGACAAGGTCTGTCATTCTTTCCTCTTGTGTACGGTAGGCTGGTCGACCCAGGAACTAACGGCGATTCTCCTGTTTCTACCTGCCATCTTCCTGCAGGAGCATAGGCAATACAGGCTCATGAGCTACCAAGTCATGCACAGAGGGAGGATCTGAGCTCAGGCTTTCACATCAAGTGCTTACCCACTGAGCCATCTCACCAGCCAAGAAGACAGACACTGTCCTAGCTGGTGCTCCCTTGATTACAGTTCCTGGTTTGAGAGATAACTCTGTGAGGATTATCTTGGGACCTTGGATGACCCTGGAAACATTGTATTAACACCGGTAGGAAGTTTCCATTTTGAAATGACATCCCTGTTTGTGAAGACTAGATTGGGTTTCAGCCCTTTACGGGAAAACCAGTCAGGAAAATATTTCATATTATAGACATATGTAATCAAGCCCGGGGTGAAACCTGGTGCAGGTACATTTAAGAGAGATGGTTGGTGCTCAGTAATGGCAGGCGACAGTCACAAGGAAAGGACACCACGAAGATCCCTTTAGTTTTATGGATTGTGGACTTGGTTAAAGGGGAGTGACATCACCAGGAACAGTAGAAAGGGGAGCAAGATATGAAGGTCTTACGTTCTCTGCGGGACCTTCGGTGTGATGTGCTCTCTGCATTTGTTACAAGCGTGGCGGGTTTGAATAGGAGCTGCTCCTCACAGGCTCATGTATTCCAGCTGCGTCCTTTCCTGTTGGCAGGGCGGTTTGAGGAGGTTAATGGAACCTTTGGGTGGTGATGGAAGAGTGTCACTGGGGGTGGCCTGAGGGACCATAAGGTCTCTCGACACCCGCTTGTGGCTTTCTTTGCTCCCGCCCTGCCTGCCTGCCTGCTGCCATGCTTCTGTAATGCTGTGGCTCTCTGCAACCATGAGCCACAATAAACTCTTTGCACATGTTGCTTTTGGTCATGGCGCTCTATCATAGCGACAGAAATGAGCCAATACAGAGAGCTAGTGAACTTCCTCAGGGCCATGAGATCACGTGAGGTATCTCTATTTTCTAAAAACTGTTGACTTGTTTTGAAATAAATTCTTTTCTGCCTAGAGATTATCTTGTCTGCTTAGTTTATTTCCTTTCGTTAGGCATGATGTGATTTGCTGGGAATTGAACTCAGGACCTCTGGAAGAGCAGTCAGTGCCCTTAACTGCTAAGCCATCTCTCCAACCCCTCTTCTATTTTCTTTTGTAAAAAAGATAATGCTTCTTGGTTTTAAGGCTGAATTATAGTTCATATATATATATATATATATATATATATATATATATATATATGATTTCAGCACTTCTAAATTATTCAAAATATTCCCGTTTCATAATAAAACATTGGTTTAGGAAGACGATTTTTCTGTTTCCTGTAGCTCCTGTTTTCTGAGTGGTTAAAAAAAAACAAGAAATTAACCACAAAATTTTTATAACCCAAGATTATGATTTAATGGAGCTTAATGAGGAAGAGAGACACTTTAAAAATCGGGGCACAGTCATTAGCTATTTAATTTAAATCTTCTTGTTTATTACCCAAATTCAATAAACGAGACATGAAAATACTGTTGGCTGAACAACAGGATATTGTCCTTCCGAGCGACGCAGCTGAGGCTTGTCACTGCTACCCATTGGCTCTCCGTCAGGAATGCTGATCTTTTATGGATTTGGAGTCCACAGCTTTTAGTGACGCAGTTGGAGCATACACAATAAAGCTGTGCTCACCCCAAGAAATCAATCGCCCAGAAGTAGCTCCTGGTTGGCAAACTTGCTGCCAACACCAGGTCACCTGACGCCGGGGTGCCTTGTTGTTGACCGATGTCATTATGAACTGTATTGTTCTTATCGATCAGGGGTTAAGGAGCCGTGGGAGGACACAGTGTGCCAAACGGTTTGCTAGATGTAAGTAAGATGGATGAGAGGCTGGGTAAGAAACTCACGACAAGGTAACACAGTCGTATAGTCATATCCAATGAGACAAGGTTTGTAGTGAGGGTATCTGTTTCAGGAGTCGTCCTTTAGTAAAGCCACCAATGTTCCTCACAATTGAGATCTATCCTCATGCTAAAATGTTTTCTCTCATCATGAAACTACTTCATGCTGCTGCTGCTGCTAGGGGGGAGCGATTTCCTGAAGCCCTGTAGGCCACACCTCGTGCCCCTTTCTCTTCTCATTCCTCCGCATCCGCGCAGCCTACAGTCCTGCTGCCCTTTAGAAAAGGGACAGAAAGCTTTGACAGAGACAACCGGGATGATGAATGGAATTTAATTTATGCAAGTCCTGTGAGTCAATCATCACGGTCACAGTCTTTCCTCTTCATTCAGCTTGGCTGACTCAACTCCCAGTAGGAAGCTGGGCACTTAAGGTTTCGGAAGCAGCCCCGCTGATGTTCAAATATTCATCACAAGAGTGGTCACGAGAAAATTCAAAATGGAACTGGAAGACTGCGGAGAAGGAACTGCCTAGAAAGGGATTCGGAGATCTAATTTAAAGAATTAGAGATTTGCTCCCAGAGGTGGTTTAGAAAATGGACTTGAGGCATGTTCAGAGTTCTAGGGTACTATTGATTGGCTTTTAGCCCCATATTGATCTCAGCTTCTCCTGGCTACTCAATAAAGCCATCTAAAATTATGTTATTTCATCATAGGATAATAAGTGTCTTCTCTTTATTAAAAGCTAGCCAATTGTGGCAATGACCTACATTTTTCCCTCACTGACAGAGCAGCACACTCACCTTGGAAGCTGCTGACTGTCTAGAAAGACCAGAGTCAGGGCATACAGCACCTAGCTGTGAGCAAACGAAAGAATGCCCGAATGGCTCGGAAAGTCTGCAGACACAGTGTAAGGAAAAAAAACCTATTCTGTTCATTATAATAAAACAATATTCTCAGCGTGAGACAAAGCCTTCCCTCCACAGATGACAAATGAAGAAATGAACAAGAGGCTTTATTTGGAAAGGCAAAGCTTGAGTCTGTGTGTCATCTTGGGCTCATTAATCACGCTTGTAATTCGTGTCATTGATGAGTCATCAGTCCCATGAGTTATAAATACATAGCACTTCCATTTCTCCTTAAGTAATTGGTTTTGAGGGTAGGCAAACAGCCTTGTCATTTTAGAAGTCATTTGGGCACATCAGCACTGGCATTTTCTTTGACATCCCAAGGGAATGGTTGGTAAGAAGCTTTCGATTTGTTCTTGAAGCCACCGTCCCAATTTGGTATTGAAAGTTGTCCCAAGCATGTTGTTCACATGTTTATATAGAATGATTTTTCTTTCTCACGACAGTGAGAAATATAATGTAGAGTGAAATATAATGTAGAATGACAGAGAGTGAATATAATGGAGATGTTTGCTTATGAGCCTCAGTGGTAATTATTTCACTATAAAAATTAGACTGCTTTCTATGCAAGGACCACAAATGTGGGATATTCCTTTATTGTTTTTTTATTTGCTTTGTTATCTTAAAAGAATCAGCCGTGTGCATGCGCGTGTGTGTGCATGTGTGTGTGCATGTGTGCATGTGTGTATGTGTGTGTGCATGTGTGTATGTATGTGTGTGCATGTGTGTGTGCATGTGTGTGTGCATGTGTGCATGTGTGTATGTGTGTGTGTGCATGTGTGTGGTTTATAAATCAGGTTTCTTCTTCCACCCTGAGTCCTGGGGATAAGTTTAGGTCGCCGCACTCAGCACTCTCACTCCCTGAGCCATCTTGCTGCCTATTCTTACTCTTTTACTAAATTGAAAGTAAAATTTCCATACAATATGTTCTGATCACCGTTTCCCCCTTCTCCAACTTCTCCAAGATCATCCCACATCCTCTCCCATCCAACTCATCACTTTCTTGCACTTTCGTTTTAGAAAACAAACAGGAGAAAAACAAAACAAAGTAAAACAAACAAAACCCACCCAGAATTTAAAAAGAAATCAAAGAAAAATCATGAGAAACAAAGGTAGACTCACACACACACACACACACACACACACGTACACATACACATGCACATGCGCGCACGCACACACACATAGAGCTTATAAAAACACAATATTGAAAACCATAACATATAAGCAAAAAACCCAGTAATGTAAAAATGCCCAACTAAAGCAGTATGAGACCATAAACCTCCCAAAGTTCCGCTGAATCTGTTTTGTGTTGGCTGCTTACTGCTGGGCACGGGGCCTGCCCTTGACTGTGGTTTATATTCCCAGTGAGACTGTGTTAGAGAAAACCAGTTTTTCCTTCTCAAGTAGCTGTGGATTGGAAGTTAATTCCTTGGTCAGGAATGGGAGCTTGTGTCCAGTTCTCCTCTCACTGTTGCTTCCCCATCTAGCCTGGGCCTGTGCAGACCCTGTGCATGCTGCCACAGTGTGTGTGTAAGTTCGTACGTGTGCCAGTCCTGCTCTGTTTAGAAGGCCTTGATTCATTCTATAGATGAGGATGGCTTTGGACTTGTGGAGTCCTCCTGCCTTAGCCTCCTGAGTGCTGGGACTCCAGCTGCATACCACCACATCTGGCTCCTCTTCCTATAAAGATGGTATTTTCAGGAAAAGCTAAGAAATTTTCAATGGAAGAAAAAGGAAATAACATTAAAGCATCATAGAAAACTCCCCACCCCCTACTCAATTTGGTGTTACTGAGGACTGAATCCCTGTTTGTCTGCTATGAATATACTAGGCAAAGGCTCTACCATTCATCTATATTCTGAGCCCACTGTCATTTTATATGAAGTGCAATGAAAGAAAGATGGACAAAGCATAGCTACTCACTAGTATAAAAACAGACTGGAGGGAATCCAGATGGCTCAGTGCACAATCCTCGGAACCCGTGGTGGAAGGAGAGAAGTCCTTTCGAGGTGGCCTCTGACGTCCACGTGTGTACCATGGCGTGGCACACGTCAAAACCCATGCAAACATCAGACACATATAAAACAGTAATAAATAAAATAGAAAATTTAAAAATAACTGGGTTTATAAAGGCTAGAAAGGAGGTGGTTGCCTCCATTGCCACTATATATATATATATATATATATATATATATATATATATGTCACTTAGGGTTGTCTTCAGACTACAAGAGCTACCTGGCCTTCATCTTTTGGGCAGACAAGGAAGGACATGTATCGAAAACTGATGATGGGCCATACACATGACAACTCCAACATCCTATCCTTATAGAACTATTAATTAAAAATACAGGGACATACCTTTAAACAATGTAATGGAAGGTCATCCCAACAGATGTACTTCTAAACCTTTGGATAGCTATAGGTATATAATTTGTACATATACATATATGTGCATATTATAAACATATATACAGTGAATATGTACATATGCATAGTGAATATATATCTGTGTAAATCTCAGATGTACATGAAATAGGACCAGGGGAGAGTTGCCCAGGGCTGAGCTGTGTGCTTATGCCGGTTTCACCATCCCGGTGTTCTGGATGTTCACCTGTGTAAGGCCACTGAGTTCTGCCGTTATTCCCACTACTCTGACAGCTGAGTTCCCAGTTGCCCCGATCACCATCCGCATTTGGGGGGGTCACTCCCTGCAATTTCATTGAAGTTTTCAGCATTTTGGTGTGATATGTACTCATTTCTGCAACTCTAATTTAAAAGAAATGTTAGAACCCAATCAGCAAAGCATTTGAAAAATGAGTTTTTCATCAGGCAGATCAGAAAAAACATTGTGATATTCTTCTTCATCAAAACAAAGCAAAACGAAACAAACAAGCACAAGATAAACGTCCCAGCTACACATTATACACCATACCTCATGCTTTAGCATAGCCATATAGCTATTGTGACAAACTGTATGCTGTATTGTCAGATTCACCACAAAAAGCTCTTGGCTTTATGTGATATAGTGGTCTGTGACCCCTGACACACATGTAGCAGAGGACTGCGTTGTTGTCTGGTCTCAGTGGGAGAGGCTGCTCCTAATCCTGCAGAGACTTGGTGCCCCAGGGAGGGGAATATGGGGGAGGGAGGGGGAAGCATCCTCTCAGAGGCAAAGGGGAGGGGGGAGGGGTGAAGAACTCTTGAAGGAGGGATGGGAAGGGAGGGCAACATTTGGAATGTAAATAAATAAAACAATTAAAAATAAAAATAAATTTTTTAAAAGAGACAGAAGAAAAGATTTTTGGACTTTCATATCACTTTTATATCACAAAGAAATGACCAACGTTCGAGAAGAGAGATGAAGCTTTCCCTGGTTTGAGTGCTGTTACATGTATCCACACATTAAAACATCACAGGGCACCTTACATACACATTCAATGCCATGCATTAATTTAGATATTTAAAAGTGAATTTTCTATTAGGCATGCAAATGACTGATGACTGTGTTTTCACACCAAAACTATTCATCCTTGTAAATAATTGTTTAAAAATTCATAGTAGTAACCCTGGAAATATATGCTAAGAAGATGTTAAATAATTGTTATAAAGTTAAAATTTTTAAGTTTCAGATTTTAAAATGTCATTGACCTTTTAATTTTATATTTTTGGAATGTGAGAATTTCTATTTTTCAGTGCTTTAAATACAGCAAGCTTACATTTGCATGTATTTCTGTACAAACTTTTCATAAAATAATTATCCTTTTCTTTGTCCATTTTTCTTTTTTTTGTAATGAGAATTTGCCTTGCACATGCTAGGCAAATAGTCACACAGACCTCCTCAACCCAGGGCTTACCCTTTCCATAAAACTTTAGCCCATTGTTTTTGTGTCGGTGTGTATGCACACAGACATGCACTGGCAGGAACCAGAGGGGCCATAGAATCCCTGAATGTGGAGCCCCAGTTGGTTGTGAGCTACCCAACATGGATGCTGGGAACCAAAGTCGGGACCGCAGCAGGAACGCTCAACTGCTGAGACCCTCTCGAATTATTTTTAAGTTAGTTAAACTTAAATACTTTATTCTCTGGCTCATTAGTGAGTCCCTTGAATGGCATCCTGGCATGTCAGGAGCCATAATGGAACAATCTAGGCCTTCCCGTCCATCACCTATTTGCACAGAACCTGGGTCTGTTTACAGCCCCGTGCAACTGATTTTCCCTTTTCTTCAGACCTAGCTGACTGTCAGGCTTTCCCATGAGAGAGCGCATCTTAACTTCACAGCTTTCATCTCTAGCGTGTTCCGGGGATTGGCTCTTTGGCTGCGGTCTGAGATCCTCCACCTGCAGATCAATCTGCAGTCCCTTCTGCTTCCACATGTAACCGCTAACACAGGAGGAGACAAGTCACCCAGCTGCCATGGATTGAGGTCACAGAAAATTTATGACTTCCTGTCTTGCCTGGTCTGCAGTGCAGATCCACATTGACCTTCTAATGGTCTCTGGACAGCTTCTCCTTCTCCACCTATTACGTGCCAGCACCCCACACCTCAAATCCTCTTATCTCTCCCTTTCTGGTTCCCACTCCAAAATTCCATCCGTGAAAAAGAACTTGGCCTCTTACCTTAAAAGAAAATGGGTCCCACAATCCACATACCAAATGATGTCTGACAAGAAGGAAGGAGTGGATTCTGGTTCTGGAAAGGCTCAATGCATCAGTGTAGGGGAATACCAGAACAGGGAAGTGGGAAGGGGTGGATGGGGGAACAGGGAGAGGGAAAAGGGCATGTGGGACTTTTTGGGGGCGGGGAACCAGGAAAAGGGAAATGAAATGTAAATAAACATATCCAATAAAAAAATATCACAAAAAGAAAGAAAATGAGTCCCAAAACTTTTAGTTAACCTTTTCACCATGTAAAAACAGAATTCTTTCAAAGAGAAAATACTATTACCCCTCCCTGTCCCCCTGTCTATCTGTTGGCAGTGTTAGGGGGTGGGGCATAGAGGGCCTTTTCCTTTCCTATGTGTACTGGCTATGGGGGCACCTGCATGGTCTACCCATCCTTCTAGTACTTGGTGGGCTGTTGCCATTTACTTGGGATTTCAGGGGGTTCTCTGTGACTGGGAAATCTCTCTACTACAGACATGGTACCCATGGGCTCAGCTGGGGCTGCTTTTGTCTTGTTCAGGGAGCTAGTAGGACTGTCAGGGTTGGAGGATTACTGGAAAATCCTCCTGCCTAGACCTGCTGTTCTCAAGCGTGGTGGCTCAGGAAGCTCACTGAAGGGGTTAACACACTCAGTGCTTCCCAGTGGGGTCCAGTCCCCCCCACTTGGAACTGGAGACTTGGAACACTGCACCCTGACTGTGCCAGACTCTACAAATTTGGTTTCCGAAGGAAGCCCTTCTCTATCTTTCTGGTTTTCTGCTAAGCTCTGGGATCAGGGACTTAGGAGCAGTGTTTTCCCTGGTGGCTTCGGTGTTTAGCAGGGGAAGAAAACCATGGTCAATGTACAGGCAACCTTGTCTTGGGGTATGATAGATTGTCAGCTGCCCAAGACTACAGCTGGATCGACACTGCTCATTTTGGACATAGACACAACTGGAGGTTGGCTTCTCTGTGGATTAGCTTGTCTGACTCTCTTGTCAGCCCTTAGTCTAGAGACGCCCTTCTCATCTCCAGGAGCAGAAGTTATGAGGTGGAGGCCCAGGCTTACTCACAACAGCATTCTCTAGAGTGTTGTAACGTAAGTCATGTGTCTCTCTGCCCTTTTAGAATTGCTCTTAGAAGAGGCTATAGCACGTGTGTTTAAAACATGCTTTCAAAAGCCGGGCAATAACCCTCCACTCTCACCCCACCCTCCCAACTCTGCCTTCTGTTTTCACATTAAAAACCAAAACCAAAACCAAAACCAAAACCAAAACCAAAAACAAAACAAAACAAACAAACAAACAAACAAACAAAAAACCCAAAAAACAAAAAACAAAAAACAAAAAACCCAAAACCAAAAAAAATTAAAACCAAAAACAATATACCAAGGGCATAGCAGAATCAGTCTTTAAATATTTTATATTTAAGTTGAACTTTTAACTCAATCTTTCTCCCCAAAGAATACAAAGTAGATTTTAGTCTGTTAAGAAATTCCCCATATATTTCTCATTCTGGGTCATACATGGTTATGTGGATAGAGGGCATGGGCAGATTTTAGCCAAGGTCCAAGGGCGAGGAGCGTCCCACGCCTGAGGGAGCCGTGTGCTAGAGGCAGCGGGAGCTCCCTCAGGCACTTGCATGTCCAGAAGAGACCGGCCAGGCCACGGCACATCTCTACCATGCAGAGAAATTGGAGGTTCAATTTTCACACTTGTCAACACCTTGAAAATTAGTAGGGACGAATATTTCAGAACAACTCCCGAGAAGCGGAGGTGGGAAACTGATGTTCCTGTGACTTCTGTGCAACCTACAGAGCTTGAGGGAAAATTCAGGTCAGAGATAAGAAAGTGACAGTTGGTGGGTTTGCGGCCCGAGATCCCTTCCGGCTCTTCTCCTCTAGAAGAGTCTCTATCACACTCACAACAAACAAACAAACAAACAAACAAACAAATAAATGGAATTCTCTTGGAAACATTTTCAACCTGAAAGAAAAGCTAAAATAGCATAAAATAGCACATTACAAAATCTTACCAAACTTACTAGCACTACCTTTTCCAAGTTTTTGCTATTTCCTCAGTTTCTTTTTTCTCCAGGTCCTTGAAAGTGTGTCTTAGACACAGATCCCGCAGGCATATGCAGAAGAGCTCTCTTATTTATTCATTATTAGCTGTAATTGAATCAGTATTGCCTATGGAGTTCTATCTTTATTCATTGGTTTGTAAGTCTCGTAACATTATTGTCAGTTTGACATTCCAAACTGTCCTAGGTATGGCCCAATGGAGACCTCTTCAAGGTGATGCCAGTGTCCTTTTGGTGTATTCCCATTATTTTTTTTAAATATTTTCTCACATTCTGCTCTCAACTGCCTCGTACTTTCCCTGTCCCTCATCATGGGATCAGAAACAAGTCCTGGTTGTAAGATCTGAATTTGTCTGTTGTTTCTGAGAAGCCGTTTCTCCTTAGCCAGCTCATATGAAGCTAGCAATCCTCCCTCCACCCTCCTCCGTCTCGTCTCCTTCTTCCTCTTCATTCCCCTCCCCATTGAAGTTGATAATTAGATGGTTTTCTGGTTTTCAGATATCATGCCAGTCATTTCTAGGCATCCTTCTTTTTATGTGTAAGTCCACTTTCAGTGATAGAGCTGAAACTCTGGCTGTTTTAATCCTCGGGGATTTACATTGTTGGGGTACAACCAATATCTCAGCAACTCCTGCCATCGCCACCTCCATACACCCATTCCACGTGGCCCTTACCTTCTGGGAGGTCAGCATGTACAGTGCATCTGATGGAAGAAGGTAGATTCTCTTCTGCTTGAGGCTTTCCCCCACATTTCTCCTGTGGCGGAAATGCATGTGCCTATTATTCTAGTACTCACATGCTCCCCCATTCCTCCTCCATAGATCTGCAGGGAAGGGGTCAGAAACAAAAGAATGGAGTGGAAAACATAAGGGAAATACTCAAAATAATTTCAATCACTATCTCAGAAGCCATGAGACCCATGAGTCTCGAGATTGAGGGCAGAGTCAGGAACAAATCAGCTTTGTGTCAAGCATCCTTTGAGCTGATTTGAATGCAGTAGGTATCATAAAGTGGTCATCAATTATGGAATTAATCTGCCCTCTGTATCTGCACTCTTGGCTTTGGATATTTCCTTAACACCCATTCATTGTAGTCATATGGGAGATTTTGCTTATGACCTTGTCTTCTTAGCTGATTTGCATACCACAGTATTTAACTGCCTGGAGCAGCGTGAAGGTTTTAAAGATCTATAACCACCACTCATTTATTAAACAAGCTTTTTGAGGTGATCTCATGTAGCCCCCACACTTGCCTCAACCTCCCCCTCTAGGTCTGGATGACCTTGGTTTGCCCCCAAGTGCAGGGATTGCAGGTGTGCATCACTGCATCCAGTACCTGTTTGTTTTGGTGGGAGGTTGGGCATCCTTATAAGCTTCCATTGAATGGCTATGAAGGGGTTTTCAGCTTTAGGCTTATCTTATTCTTGGTTCACTGATTTTGTTTCAGTCAGTGAAGGACTTAGGCGTTTCTATCATATTCTTAATTGGAAAATCAACAGTTTTCTAAAGTGTTGTAATCTCATACTCAACAATTATACACACTGTTGTTTCATATCAGATTATCTTATAGAATCAATTTGCTGAATGTCTGATCTTTTCTACAATGTCATCCGTTTCTATAGACAGAGACTAAGTCATTGTTTTTATGGTGTACCATAACTGCTTTACACTTGTAAAACACAAATAGTGCTTGATGCTCAAGAGATACCGAATAAACATTTGCTGAAATAAATTCCCATGCCATGTTGTAAAGAATTGATGATTTTCATCTGTGTCACTATAAAAGGCAATTTTAAACATAATTCAAGTTAGTATTTAGGAAACTGGCTGATTATTTGATGAGTTGCAGGTGGCTTATGCTCTAATTTCCTTACTGTTGCTATGATAAAACACCCTACCAGAGGCAACACA
The DNA here is from genome assembly GCA_964023405.1 of Apodemus agrarius. Taxonomy (NCBI): domain Eukaryota; kingdom Metazoa; phylum Chordata; class Mammalia; order Rodentia; family Muridae; genus Apodemus; species Apodemus agrarius. The sequence goes on from OZ030006.1 coordinate 172,499,423, forward strand.
GAGGAGGAGAGGGCTTGTTTCAGGTTACAAGTATCAGTCCATAACTGGGGGAAGTCAGAGCAGGAGGACAAGCAGGAAATTGAAGCACAGAGAAGACTGCTTATTGCTTCTTTTGTCATCACATGCTTAGCTGGCTTTCTCCTACCTCCCAGGACCCAGGGGATAGTGCTACTCACAGTAGTAGGCTGGGTCCTGCTACATCAGTTGACAATGTAGACAAGCCCCCAAAGATGTGTCCACAAGTCAGTCTGATCTAGGGGACTCTTCAGTGGCAGCTTCACACTCAAATAATTCTAGGTCGCACCAAGTTTACAACTAAGACTGTTCCACATGTAGGGTGGGTTGATTTAACCTTCTCCTTTTTTTTTCTTCTGGTGAGGGGAGGGTTGGCTTTACAAGATGGTGCGGAAAGAATCCAAACATTGAGTTTGTATTTTGATCTGTGTTGTGGGTGGTGTGGTGTGTAGTCTGATGATCTGAGCTGGGTAGTGACCGTAAGCTGAAGTCCCTGCTTAGCATCATGGTTACAAGGGCAGCACAGCCTACAGCATTTTATGTTGCTGAGCTTTGATATTCAGATGCACCAAGTGTATCTGGGACTTAATATGTTCTCACACTTTCATTAGATTCTCAGAGTGCAGCCCTAGAACCAACCGGGGGACATTGATGTACACGTACTATTTACTTACTAATTTCTTCTCATAAATTTCATGTTTACTCTAATATGCTAGTTAATTAACAAATGAACTCAAGCCATGGGTAGGACTTAACGAAAACAATAATAACAACAACAGGAGCAGTAACAACAACAGCAACAACAATAGCAACAGCAGCTACAACAACATCAACAACAGCAGCAGCAAAAACAATAACATCAACAGCAGCAGCAGCAACAACAACAGCAACAGCAGGAGCAACAACAATAACAACAGCAGCAGCAACTACAACAACAGCAACAACAATAGCAACAGCAGCAATGACAGCAACAACAGCAGCAGCAACAACAGCAACTACAACAACAACAGCAGCAACAACAAGAATAACAGCAACAACAACAATAGCACTAGCAACAACAGCAACCGCAGCAACAGGAACAACAACAATAGCAACAGCAACAACAAAAGCAACAACAACAGCAGTAATAACAGTAACAACAGCAACTACAACAGCAACAGCAGCAACAGCAGCAACAAAAGCAACAACAGCAACAATAGTAACAACAACAGCAACAGCAACAACTAAAACCAAAATCACCACCCCCTGCATGGCTGCAAACTCCTTATGTACTTTGGTCAGCTTCAAAGTTCCTAAGATGGGCCGGCCCCTGCCTTGAGAGCTGGGTTTAAGGGCACATGCCATCGCACTCTGTTGTTTTTCCCACTCCTATAGACAGAGGATTTTTAATAATGAATCACAGCACTGTCAACCTCCAAAATTTTCTCCATATCATTCTGGATGAATGATACCAATCCCCTGTCTCAGTATCATTCTGCATAGACAATATCAATCCCCCGTCTCAATATCATTCTCGATAAATGGCACCAATCACTGGTCCTTGCTGCTTTTGTTTTTGTGTTTCTTTTCTTTTCAAAAGAATGTTATTTTTTTTTTTTGAGATTGTGATACCACTATATCATTTTCCCCTCCCACGTGCCCCTCCTTGTCCCCTTTCATATCTCTGTGCTCGTTTTTTCAGTAATCATTGTTATATACATGTAACATTTTTGCCTGCAAGCTGTGACCTTTTTAATTGTCAGCTTGGCAAGGTTTAGACTCAAAGCTAACCTCTGAGCATCTCTGTAAAGGCATTCCACTGGGGATGCGGAGATCTCTCCTGACTCCGGAGTTTCGCTGGATAAAAAAAGATACAGTTAGCTGATACCATACACCTTCCTGCCATGTTGGACTGAACCCTCAAACTGGGAGGTAAGATAAACCCTTCTTTTTTTTAAATAAACATTTAATAAGTCCTTTAAGAGTATTTTTTTATTGACTATCGCCTTCATTTATATTGTCAATGGTAAAACCTTTCCTGATATCCTTCCCTAAGATGCCCAACCCCTCCCCTTCCTCTTTCCTCCTGCCTCCAAGTATATGCCCCTCCACCCGACACACTCCCACCTCGGTTTCCTTTTGTTGGGGCCTCTGTTGAGCCTTTACCTGACCAAGGACCATTCCCCCCACTGATGCCCAACAAGGCCTTCCTCTGCCACATTTTTGGCTGGAACCATGTGTGTGCCTTGGTTGATGGTTCAGTCCCTGAGAGTTTTAGGGCATCTGGGTGGCCGAAATCATTGTTCTTCCCATGGGGCTGTAAGTCCCTTCAGCTCCTCTGGACCATCTTCCAGCTCCTCCATTGGGGACCCCAGGCCCAGTCCAATAGTTGGTTGCTAGCATCTGCCTCTGTATTTGTAAGGCTCTGGCAGGACACCTCCGGAGACAACCATGGCATGTTCCTTTTGGTATACACTTCTTGTCGTCCATAGTAGTGTCAGGGTTTGTTTACTGTTTATGGGATGAATCCCCAGGTAGGACAGTCTCTGGGTGGCCTTTACTTCAGTCTCTGCTCCACACATTGTCTCCCTTATTGCTCCTATGACTGACTATTTTGCTCCCTTTCTTAGAGGAACCAAAGCACCCTCACTTAAGTCCTCCTTCTTCTTCTTGAGCTTCCTGTGCTGGGTGAACTTGTTTATTTTGAGCTTTTGGGCTAACATCTGCTTATTAGTGAGTGCATACCATGTGTGTTCTTTTGGGATTGGGTTGCCTCGCTCAGGATGGCACTTTCTAGTTCCATCCATTTGCCTAAGAATTTCACGAATTCATTGTTTTTAATAGCTGAAAAGAAATTCAAGAGAATATGGATCAAAAGGTAGAAGCCCTTAAAGAGGAAACACAAAAATCTCTTAAAGAAGTACAGGAGAACATGGGTCAACAGGTAGAAGCCCTTCCTTCTTTATGCTGCCTTTGTCTGTATTTCAGCCCAGTAACACTCTGCAGATCTAGTCTAAAGGCACTAAAGAACCTGCACCACAGTAACGTCTTAGCTGGGAGCTTTAGTGTTTACAAATGCTAATTTGCATGGCTTTTGGTGTCAAACACACCACTGCTCTTTTTTGTCTCCCCTCCCCCTCCTCCTTCCCTTTTACCATCTGTGAAAAGTCCATCATTTTTATTCAGTACTGGGCTTCCTGTTTGGTTTAATCATCCCAGCGGTGAGCTATGAGAGATCTCACTAGCAGTATTTATAGTTAATCTTAGATTTCAATGTATTCCGGCCTTTGCACTGACTCCTCTGGTATAAATAAAAAGGTGACATTTAAACACATTACGTGGTCTTGCTTTTTGCCTTTCCTTTCTCTAGCACAGGGAACCAACCAAGGCAGGCTGTAGTGGAGGTAAAACAGGGATGCATACGATACCGCCTGACACTATTAGCAGGGAACTGACTCCTTTGCTATCAGTCGCGTTGGCCCAAGGGAAGGCTGGCTTCTCAGAGCTGACTTCCGGGCCTTGAGAGGACATAATGACCCAAGGAATGTTTTTTATCTAGGTCAGGCTGACTGGTCATTAGAATCTCAGTCACTGAGGTTGTGTTGTGTGTTTACACAATTAGATTTCCAGAACGTATCGTATAGTAGTGGTTATTTCATCCTTTCCACTCAGGGGCTAGCTGTAATCAAGAGCCAGAGAGAGATCCCGCAGAAGAGGGAAGAGTGCTGGAGTCAAGAGGGTGCCATTCATCTGCTTCAACGAAGGATCACGGTGCTCCGGGGGAGAAACAGTTTCTCACAGGAACATCTGGCAGCCAGAGCGGTCCTGGGGTCGGCTTCACATGTTAATGTTTGGAATTACTTAGTTGGAACAACACAACATGTCAGTGTCGGCTCCCATGTAATCAGTAGAGTTCCTGCTATGTGCTGGGAAGCTGGGTGGCTGGGAACCACATGTGGGCCTGCAGCTGTGGCTGAGTGCCTAAAAACCCCTGTGGGAACTGTTCACAGTGACCTTCGGAAATGGGAAGGGGTAATCCACTCTCTGTGCCCAGAATCCCGAGACCAATAGTTCTAGACCTGCATTCGATACCTTACCTTACAGACATGATGTTGCTAGCCTTGGGTCAGTGTTGGCTTTCATTCAAACAAAGTTGGTGAGGGCCTTGCTTTGTGGCACAGTGACAGCCTAGTGCATGGGGGCTGGAGTCTAGTCTTCAGTACCCAAAACCCCTTGTGGTTCTAAGTATCTCTTTTATAAAAGTGGATTTCTTTCTTGGGTCCTTTATTTTATTGTTATTTGTATTTTTGATGCAGAGTCTCCTGCACCCCACACAGGCCTTGAACTCTTTCTTGATCCTCCCGTGAGCATCATAGGATTATAAGCCTTCAGCACACTCACATTCCACTGGAAGGCATTTCAGGGGCTGGAGAGGTTGCTCACTGGTTAAGAGCACTGGCCTCTCCTGCAGAGAAAATGGGTATTGTCCCCAGAATTGATGTGGAGGCTCAGAACCTCCTGTAACTCCAGCTACAGGGAATCTGATACCCTTTCTGGCCATGTGCGTGCATGCATGCATGGACTCACATGATTAAAATAAATCTTAAAATATATTTTCATGATACTTGTATTAATAGATGTTCCTGTCGCAAATGAAGAGGGAAGTGCTAGCCTGGGGTACCATGGGGCCTTCTAAATAATGTGTATTACTTTGCTAGTCTTTCCCAGTTACAGGGTTAGAGTATGGGACTCCACGATGCCTAGTCTTTCTGTATCCTGCACCCTGCCGTGCGCATATGTGTGTGCATGTGTGTGTATGTGTGTGCATGTGTGTGTATGTGTGTGCATGTGTGTGTATGTGTGTGCATGTGTGTGTATGTGTGTGTGTGTGTGTATACAAGTGCATGCACACATATGAGAAAGATAATCTCCACTGACATTTTTCAGGCTCTCCCCACCTTGTTGGTCTCTCACTAGCCTGGAACTCTCCATGCTTGCTAAGGCCACCTGGCCAGTGAGCACCGGGAATGTCCACCTCCGTGCACTGGGTTCTGAGTGTGCACCGCCAACCAATCCAGGTTTTCATTCTTTTCATTCTTACAAGGGTTCTGGGATCGTTCATCTCTCCAGCCCCACTGGCACACACACCAGCTTGCAAAGACTCAAGGAAATGGAGGAAGAGCACGGAGGAGGGGGACAGTGGGCACTGCAACAGGAAAGCGGAGCCATTGGGCCGAGGCTTTAAGCTTGGAAAAGTCGATGTGCACTGAGATAGACAGGCTGGGCCGTTGGGCATTCACAGCGCGTATTGAAAAGCTTAGAGGTCCTTTCTGCATCTCTCCCATCTGGCTGTAAACCACATGATGTCCTCTGTGTTGTGTTTACTGTTTAGGTTTTTTTTCCCCTCCCTTTACTGTTTCCCATGAAACTTCCTTTGTTTCTGAGTCACCCACATTACTTTTTAGGCTATATAATAGAAACCTTGTGATGGCACCTTACCGAATACATTTATTTTCTCACACACAAATTTTGCTTTCGGAACTCAGGACATGGTGGCTCTGTCTTCAATCTGCCCAAGTTTTAGGTCACAGGAAGGGATTGGGTGGAGTCCTGTGTTAACACGCTGTGTCTACCTTTTGGATTATTGTTCTGTTTTCCTTTTCTCTTTTTGAGACAGAGTCTCACATAGCTCAGGCTAGCCTCAAATGTTATGTTACCTGAGGATGGCTTTAATCGTCTGATTCTCACATTTATACCTCCCATATGCAGATGGATGCCACTGAACCCATCAGTATCTGGATTTTTAATCACAAAGACAGTAGATTCTATAATAGCTCGTTCCAGTGGCTTCTCCTTTATATGCTGTTGGGCAAAACTGTGCCTTTCATTTCCCCGGGGTTTGGTTTCAGAGGGCTCTCGGAGGGAAACAGGTTTTGAATTTGGCCTATTGATACTATCGGCAAACGTTTCGGTGTTCATGTAATGATAAGAGGGAGACTAGACACCACATAGCCAGTCAGGAGGGTCTCCTGCAGCTGTTCATTGCAACGTAGAACTTGCATGTTTTCCATCAGGAGAGCAGCAGGCAGTGCTGGCTGAGGTGGTCTCAGCCTGAACACGTTCTTGTGGAGACTTCCTCATATTCCCAGTGATGCCACAGCTCTAACTGGGTCATTCTGAACCCATCCAGAAATCGGTCTGAGCTCCTCTGTCTCCAGAGTGGCTCAGCCGGCACCTACCAGTCTGTTCTCCATGTGGCAGGAATGGACACTATTGCTGGAAAGGATCAAAGCATCAGTGTAGGGGAATACCAGAACAGAGAAGTGGGAAGGGGTGGATGAGGGAACAGGGGGAGGGAAAAAGGCATGTGGGACCTTAGGGGGGGTGGGGAAACAAAAAAAGGGAAATGAAATGTAAATATAGAATATATCCAATAAACACACACACACACACACACACACACACACACACACACACAATCGCAAAAATCACTGGATCTCTACCAGGGTCTGAGGAACTGAATCAGGGAGTTCATCTTCTTGTGGTGTGGGTCCTTATCAAGTGTATTTGCTAAGGTCCTGGTTGTTGTTGTTCCTAACATGAGGCCCATGGCTACTACCACGGTGTCTCTCTCCATTGCCTTACACACAAATGTATGATGTTGGCTCTGACCCCTTCGAAATGGTCTATCTGACACTGTTCTGCTGTGCGTCCCTAATCGGTCCGTATTCTGCTTCCTCGTGTCTCATTCGAGGCATTAGTGCTGTAGCCTGCAGGAGGCAAGCCCTTGACAAACGCTGAGGGAATAAATAAACTGTAGGGAGGGCTGCACTTTATGCTTTAAGGATGTTTATATCCCTTAAAGACATCACACTCTAAAATCACGCTAAAACAATATAAATGCTCTCATGAATGCGTTGATATATAATGCTTATAAGACCTATTCATTAAGATTTCCTACGCCGTGTGTTTAGAGATGCTGCATATGGTATTCAGAATGCAGTGCTTATGGAGAGGGTGGGGGCATGCGTGTGATAAATCTGTGGCTCACATATTGCTAAGCTCAAGAATTACAAAGTTATTTTTCTTCAGGGGTGGAGGAAACAAGGCGCCAAAGACAATTCACTTTTCAAAGTTGAGGGATGTCAACTGCATGTTTTTTTTAAATTTAAATTTATTTATTGTATGTGTGTATATGAGTATGTGTGTGTGGGCTTATGCACAGCACACAGGTGGGACAACTTGTGAAAGCTGGTCTTTCCTTTTACCACGAGGATCCTGAAGGTCAAACTTGGTTTGTAAGGCTTGGTGGGAAGCATCTTTACCCGCTGAGCCATCTTTCTGGCCTTGGGACTGTTATTTATAAACACTTGAAAGTATTGCTATGATAATGAAGCCTTCAAGAACCACGTTCAGAATAAAGTAATAACCCAATAAAGTTTGTCACATCCATAACTACTATGAAATATTCTTACCTTTGGCTGAATGTGATGGCGCACATCTTTAACCCCAGTGCTTGGGAAGCAGAGGCAGGTGGAACTCTGTGAGTTCAAGTCCAACCTGGTCTGCATAGTGAGTTTCAGAGCAGCAAGAGCTATGCAGAAAGACCTTGTTTCAAAACAAAAACCAAAAGACAAAATATTTTTACCTTTATTGTTATTGAGAAGAGACGCACTTTAAAAAAGTCTTAATATTCATCTTTATAAATTACATTAATGATATATATCCAAATGAAATTGTGGATATTGACTCCAGGATCACGTGTGTGCTCGGACATGGAAGCTTGTCTTCTCTGCAGGTTCAGGTGAAGCAGTTCAGAGGTGAGAGCTCATATTTTACAGTAGGTGTCGGTGTTTGTGCAAACCTTCACAGGAGGGAATCCCATCTGCTATAGAGGGAATGATTCCTGAGGTAAGAAAGCGCCATATGTTTGATTTCTCCGGGTTGGGTGGTGGCCATGTGTGCGGCTCACTCTGGCTGGCCTATGAGTCAGTTCCTTGGGGTGAGAGTGTAATATTGTGTATGTGATGAGCAGTGCTTGAAGGTCTGTGAGCTGGTGGTTGCTCTTTTCCCTATCCCTCTGTCTGGTCGATTGTAAACTCACAGTCAGGGAGATGATGATAAAGAGCTCTTTCTTTCCCGTTTCCACTTCAGAGTAGTAACCTGTGATACCTGGGAGACAGAAGAAAGTAAAATATTTTATATTTTGCACTAAGGGGTTACAAGGCTTCAAGGGTTCTTTTCTTTTCTTTTCTTTTCTTTTCTTTTCTTTTCTTTTCTTTTCTTTTCTCTTCTCTTCTCTTCTCTTCTCTCCTCTCCTCTGCTCTTCCCTTCCTTCCTTCCTTCCTTCCTTCCTTCCTTCCTTCCTTCCTTCCTTCCTTCCTTCTTTCTTTCTTTCTTTCTTTCTTTCTTTCTTTTCCTCTTCCTCCTCCTTCTCTTCTTCTTCTTCTTCTTCTTCTTCTTCTTCTTCTTCTTCTCCTCCTCCTCCTCCTCCTCCTCCTCCTCCTCCTCCTCCTCCTCTTCCTCTTCCTCCTCCTCCTCCTTCTTCTTCGTCTTCTTGTGTTGCATATGCATATGGGTATATGCACATATGTATATATACATGCCCATACCTTTGCATGGAAGGCGGAAGACTGACTTGTCAGGTGCTGGACTCTACTGTTCTCTGCCTGGTTTTGGAGCCAGAGTCTCTCACTGAGCCTGGATCTTGCTGTTTCCGCTGGATTGGCTGGCTGGGAAGCCCAGGATCTACCTGTACCCTTGACTCCTCCCCCACCCTCTGTGCTGGGCTTAGAGGTATGCCACCACAACCAGCTTTTGTGAGGATGCTAGGAATCCTCACCCAAGCCCATAGGTTTATGTGGCAGGCAATTTATCTGCCAAGCATCTCCCCGGCTCCCTTGTCCCTGTTTAAATTCTTTGTAGTCCAAATAAGTCTAAAATGAGTCACTCACACCATTTCTGTAGTCTCTTATCTACACCATCTGTCTAGTCCTTTTAACGAACTGCTGTATGCTTTTTCCAGTGTCTTTCAAAATTTGTCTCCTTGGATGTGTCTTTGGATATTGGAGACAAAAGAATTCTGTTTTCACAGTGGGGTTCTTTTCTCAAACATGTCTGTCCATAGACAGGAAGCCTCATCGCAACTTAAACAAATTACATTTTCTTAGTTGTCCTTTTAGGCACTGCAAATTGAAAATTAGATTAAACTTTCTTTAGTAAATATTATTATTAATCAAATTTTACAGAGGGACAGAGATTGGAGTTGCTTAACATGCGATTATTCAGCCAGCCATGGAGATTTTTTTAAAAAGACTTTTTTTTTCTTATTTTCCAAGATGAAGTCAACTGACATTAGCCCAAGGAACTTAAGAGTTCTCTTGCACAGACCTCAGCTCAATTCTGCTGCCAGCTCAGTGCCAAGATTAGTCAACAGAGACATCCCTACTGCAGTTTCTGTCAGACAAACGCTCCTGGTCAAATCCTGAGGGTGGCTTGTGACATTTCAGCGCAAACGGGTTGTCCGGTGATTGGCCTCATAGTTACATATGCTCTTAAGCAGGAAGCTGTGCCAGGGGCAGTTCTAATTCATGACATAATCCTCAAGCCAGCAAACTGCAAGGACAAACTGGAAAGTGTCCTCTTCCTGGCTCATCTCTCACGCTACCACACAGGAGGGTTTCATTGCTCTCAAGACGCCCTGAGAAGGCCTGACCGTGAGGTATTCTGGAGATTTTTTATGACCTGTATCATTAAGGGATACTTCACCCCAGGCTCTCTTGTTTCCTATGTGACAGAACAGAAATTTTGTCTTTTTAAAATAATTTTATAGAAGTGCTAATAAATAGTATTGGTGTTCAAACACCTTACTAACTGTGAGCTTGGATATGCCATCATTTTCAGCTGTTGGATTGTTCCTCCAAATGCAGGTGTTGGAAGGAGATGCCCAGTGTGATTATGTTAGGTGGCAGAAGCTCTTAAGATAACCCAGTCACCAGCTTTTCATTGACCATGGAGTTACCAGTGTCCCTGTCAATGCAGCTTCAGGGAGTGTATCCCTCCCATCATGGAAGGCACTTACAGGTGTCACGTATGAAGTAGGAAGCTCCCCCCTACACCCACTCTTTTGGTATATGTTTATATTTTGGCAAACTCTTACTTAGTACAGGTTGGCCTTACATTCTGTAAGTAGATAAGGATGACCTTGAACTCCTAATCCTCCTGCAACTACCCCCTGAGTGTTGGGATTAGAAGCATATACCTCCACCTCTCCCAGATCTGTTGGCATTTGTAACTTGGATGTTTAGCCTCCAGAGATGTGAGGTTTGCTACTCACCTTGTGCAGGCTGAGGTGTTTCGGAAGGGAGTGAAACAGACTAAACACACTGGACTGAGAACCTAAACTAGAAAAAAAACCCAAGTAAATAAAAACACTGGACGAAAAGGAGACAGCCAGGGTTAAGGAGCAATCAGTCTAGTGTTAGAAAGTCTGAAAAGGGGTTCTGAGGAAAACCTTGTGTTCACAGCTAAGGGGCTCTCTCAGGTTCCTCAGGATGACCTTCCAGTTTTGTCTTCATACCTCAAGACACTCCAGAGATAGACCAGATCTGAGCATGTATGTACACAGGACAATTCAGAGATAGACCAGATCTGAGCATGTGTATACACAGTACAATTCAGAGATAGACAAGATCTGAACATGTGCACACACAGGACAATCCAGAGATAGACCAGATCTGAGCATGTGTATACTCAGTACACTTCAGAGATAGACAAGATCTGAGCATGTATATACACAGGACAATCCAGAGATAGACCAGATCTGAACATGTGTATACACGGGACAATCCAGAGATAGACCAGATCTGAACATGTGTATACACAGTACAATTCAGAGATAGACCAGATCTGAGCATGTGTATACACAGTACAATCCAGAGATAGACCAGATCTGAGCATGTGTATACACAGTACAATTCAGAGATAGATAAGAACTGAGCATGTGTATACACAGGACAATCCAGAGATAGACCAGATCTGAACATGTGTGCACACAGGACAATTCAGAGATAGACCAGATCTGAGCATGTGATGTCCACATGGATTAAGAAGGCTGAGGGCTTGGGATCACATAAGAAGAGCCGTGGTCATTTGATCACGGACTGGGACAGGTTACACTGCTATCATGCCACCCTTTCTTAACTTTTCCGGTCAGAAGGAGGGTTTCTGGGTGATCCACCCATCTCCTCTTTCTGCTCCATTGTTCATTCTTTGCTCAGTGAACATCCCATCACTCTTTACGTCTCCCTTTCCTCCTCTTCCAGATGTCGCTGCTGCTGATCTGATAAGAGTATCCTAGGAGGGCAGCAATGACAGGAAACACTGCGGTGAGATGCTAAGATTTCCACATTTGCCTTTGCATACATGTACATCCACACAATGCCAGGACATAGAACTGTGCATGCTCAAACACACACACACACACACACACACACACACACACACACTCACAGACAGGGAGAGACAGAGAGAGAGACATAAACACACAGACACACCTACACACATTCACACACACACACACACACATACACGGATAGACAGGCAGACAGACACTAAACACACATACATACATGCACATAGAGACAGACACATAAACACACATATACACATGAATAGACACAGAAACACAGACTACAGACAGACACATAGACACCTAAACACACACATACATACACACACACACACACACATAGAGACAGACAGACACATAAATACACAGACACACACATACACACATGGATAGACACACAGATAGATACATAAATATATATACATATATACATATATATATATATATATACATGTACACACAGAGAGACAGACAGACACATAAATACACATATACACACACACACTCACTTAGCCTAGTCCAATTAACTTTGTAGGAGCCAAGACAGCCTTAATAATTACCCAGATTTCTCAGGGAGCTCGTTTCTGAAGATCATACTTGCTGACATTCAATATTAAATATTAGGAGATAAGATAGGGAAATTTGAAGATGAATTCATATTTACTTAAAGACAATGAACACATTACACGTGAATACGGGCATTCTTATAAACTACTCTATTTCCAGAAGCTAAAATGGTTGCTACAGCCCCCCACAAATCTCCCCGAAACCTGTGTATGCTTATAGGGAAGGGATGGTGAGGCCTTGCTTTAGTCTAGGTTGGATTTAAGCATCAGCAGATGGAGAGATATCCTACGAGCTGTCTAGGTGACTGGAGACAGGCTGCCTGGAGGACCACCAGGGAGGTTGCAGTTGTCAGTGGCATCACCAGGTTTGTCCATATTTTCTTCCACTTACTTTTAGTTTAATCAATCAATTCTAGATCATTGTGATTCTTCTCAATATGAAACAGCTGAAGACTGCCGGGAGGAGAAGGTGCTCCCAGGAAGTACTATTACTAGGGAGGGGACAACTATATAAAGACAGATTAAATTGTAGTGTTATGTTTCTTAGAAGGTGTCACACATCTTGGTCACCTCGGCACAACAATAATGTCTGTGTATCTAACAACAGTATTTTTGTACTATTTTCAGATTTATTTATTTTAAATGTGTGAGTTTTGTCTCCATCTATGCATGTGGACCACATGAGCCTAGTTCCCGAGGAGGAGGTCAGAAGAGAACTTTGGATCCCCTCGAACTGCAGTTACAAGTGGTTGTGAACCTCTGGGTGGGTTTTGGGAATCAGACCTAGGTCCTCTAAAAGAGCAACAAGTGCTCTTAATGGCAGGGCTGTCTGCCTAGTCCTAGTGCTTTCAGTGTTCCAGCATGGGGAGGAAAACACTCTTAATGCTGCTTTTACAACCTTGGAGACTGCTTTCATCCCTCTGTGGACAACAAGAAAGAATTGTGGCCTCTGTTGGATAAAAGAATAACAAAGGCTCCAGCAGATGTTCCCGAGTGAAATGATGCTTAACAAGTGTCTGATGTCATTGTTTGGTCCAGTCTCGGCATTGCAGGGAGTTATCCAGGCAGCTCCCATGAAAACAGTGCCTTGATACACTCAGACCCGGTGGGAGGGAAGAGGAGAAAACTCTTCTCTGCTTAGCACTTCCTTGGGTTCCTTTCTTACACTGCCACCATTATGCCTGTTCCTCCAACTCTTTGTATACACCCATCGTGACATCCACGCTACACCATCTCGTGTATTTAGAAACTCTCCACATTCATTTCATTTATGGAGACCAATCTTCCCTCTGAGACTGTAATTGCTAACGTTTGGGATCAATCATGAGAATTTCTGCAAAGCTGCTTGTGTTTAAAATCATTTTTTCAATGACACACATGTGTTTGCTTAGGCAGATGCTGTGTTTTCCTTTATCAAGAGCTGCTGATGAATGCTTACATAAATACATCATGCAAAAAGATCAATCATCACCCCAGTCCCGTGCTACAGGTGGTCCTGGAGAAACTCATTCCGTCCCTGTTGAAGCATGCTAGTGCATGCAGATGACAGTGACCACTAATTGACTTCTGTAGACTTAGGTGTGCCTGTTGGACACCACTTCTCTTTAGGCCAGAATCCAGAGTGAAATTTTATCATTTAAACCAGTTTTTGTTTGAATGTGAATTGTCCCCCACAGGCTCTGTGTGAACACTCAGTCTCCAGGTAGTGATGTTGTTTCCAGAGGTTGTGGAACCTTCAGGAGGTGGTGCCTCACAGGGGCTGGGCCTGCAGGCTTGATTCTGTGAAGCTCTCTGCCTCCTGATTGTGACAGCAAAGTCACAAGTTGCCTCAAGTTCCTGTTGTGCTGCCTTATCCCCATGATGAACTATATTCCTTATTAAACTGCAATATTCCTTATTAGTATCTAATGATGTTTAATAAGGAGTATTTAATATTTCTTGTTAAAGCCCAGTAAATACTTCCTACAGGAAGTTGCTTCTTTGGGGGTCTTTTGTCACAGCAGTGGGAAGAGTAACTAACGTTGACATCAGCTCTCAGAGATAAACAAAAAAGAAAAATAAACAAGGTAATTTATGCAGTTATCGACTGCCACGTGCGAGGCCTAAAAACAGCAAGAGGCAGGAGGGTCCTGATGGCGAATGTCAAGATACAGTGCCAGGGTTGGAAGGGCCAGTTGCAGTTTTGAATACAATTGTGGAGAGCCTTATTGGGGTGCCATGCTGCCTGACAGGAACTTGACATTGGCTAAGGACAAGGGCTTCAAGCAGGAATCTGACATTGAGGCATAATAGGGAAGTAGGTTAAGGCAGGAATTTTTATCCTAGGGTGGAATGAGAGAAACAAGCTTCAGGCAAGATTTTGGGCTTGGACTGGAAGTAGGCTCAGGTATTTTGGTATATCTTTATACACCCTTGGAAACAACTGTCACTGAAGTGATGTGTGACTTTGCTTACTGCCTTGACAATTTTGTGTTTATTGTCTTGCTTATTCCTTATTTTACTACTATTGACCTTAATTCCTGCATGTAATTAAACTGGTATAAAAGGGGATTGAAAATTATTAAACCCGCCCTTCAGTCTCAGAATTGACTGGGGTCATACTGCAGTTTTTTCTAATTGTCTCTTTCTTTTCAATCCTCACTCCTGCGCTGGAAAACCTGTTGACTGACTGAGCGGGCTTGGTCATACAATGGTATTCAAATGCAATTGAAAATAACCAAAGCAGATTCTTGATGGGTAGGAAGACTGGGTGTTTGGGTAGATAGACTTCAGGCCATGAGGAACATCAGCTCAACAGTCTGGGCTGAAGCACGTCCTGCCTCCTGGGCAGATTGCTGTGGTCCCTGTGGTATTTCAGAGGGAAAGTGGAAGATGAGGTTGTAGAGGGCCAGCATTTGATTAACCCCAACCTTTGTCATATTTATCCAACACAGTATAATAGACACCTCGCTTAAAAACACCCTTCTTTTGTATTTATCATGGCATCCTATTTTTCACTTTTGAAAGTTAGATGAAAAAGAAAAGTAAGATGGATTATTCTGAAAATATTATAAAATATTGCTTTCAATGGAGATTTTTTCCTTTCTCATTATTTTGTTGTTGTTGTTGCCTTTAATGTGGCTTGATTTATTGAGACATGGGCTCATGGGCTTGTCTTCTACTTACTATGCAGCCGACACTGGCCTTGAACTCCTGCTCCCTTTGCCTTTCCCTCTAAAGTTCCCACCACACCCAGCTGGGATTGCAGGGGTGCCCTACCATGCCCAGCTGAGACGTCAGGTGTGCCCCTTCCATATCTGGCTGAGGTTGCTGGGGTGCCCCCACACGCCCACACGAGATTCAGGGGTGGCCCCATCGTGCCTGGATTCCCCCTGTTCCAAGCACAATGGAACTTTGCAAATATTTCCACCCTTCTTTGCCTTGTCCATCTGCCAGAAATAAATGTGTTTCTGAGCAGAGCACCAGAGGACGACTCCATGACCTAGTTCATTGATCTCGTTTCCTAAGGAATCAGGTGCACACACTGCAGTGGACTCACTCCTCTCTCCTTTGAGCACAAACCAAAATTTCCAGCCGCGGGATTGTCTTCTCTTGCTAAATACCATTACTCTACCCTTTTCATTCTTAGAGTGGGTTTTATGTCTCTGTGCCTTTACCCTTGCTTTTGATTCTCATCAAGGTTATGGGTCTGCAAAGGCCATCCCAGATGAAAACCAGTCTTTAAAATCTTTTCTTGCTTTCCCCCTGTCACCCCCCCCCTCTGGCTGAGCAGTTGAATCAGTGAGTTCCAGGTTCAGTGAGAGAAAGCTTTTAAACAAGGTGGAAAATGATAGAGGAAGATGCCAAATATTGACTTCCAGATGTCACCTGCATGCACACATGGACACACCCATGCGGACCTGTAAGTATACCGTACATAAGACAACATTAGAAGGGTTGGAGAGAGAGATGGCTCACCAGTTGAGAATGCACACTGCTTTTGCAGAGGACCTGGTAGGTCACAACTTTCCTATAACTCCTGCTCTGGAGAATCTGGCTTCTGTGAGCATTTGTGCACACACACATGTACATAATTAAGAAATTTAAAAAAATCATTGCTGAAGGGAAGGAAGCATCTCAGACAGGCTAGAGACCATGGATGGAGAGGCCCCTGGAAGGATATGGGGGTGACCCTAGCTGAGACTCTTAGTAGAGGATATGGAGCCTGAAATGATTACCTCCTGTACCAAGAGAGGACTTCCAGTGAAGGGATGGGGCCATTGACCCCACCACAAAACCTTGGACCCAAATTTGCCCTGCCTGCAAGATGTGCAGGGACAAAGATGGAGCAGGGACTGAGGAAATGGCCGACCTGTGACTGATGGAGGACTGCCCCATGGAGAGAGCCAACCCCTGACACTATTAATACAACTCAGCTAAGCTTGCAGACAGGAGCCTAGTATAAGAGCCTTTCATCCGAGAGGCTTCAACCAGCACCACATGGAACAAGATACAGAGTCAAACATTAGGCAGAGCTTGAGGAATCTTATGGGAGAGTGGGGGATGGGACTGAGGGAGCCAGAGGGGTCAAGGATACCACAAGACCCACAGAGCTGACTAACCTGGCTCTTGAGGCCTCCCAGAGACCGAGCCACCAAACGAAGAGCAAACGAGTGTGCCCAGACTCTCACCTACACACGTGTCACAGATGTGGAGCTTGACCTTCATGTGGGTCCCCTAACAATTGGAGCAGGGGCTGTCTCTGACTCAGATCTACTGCCTGCCTTTGGATCCCTTTCCTCTAGCTGGGCTGCTTTGACTGGCCTCAGTGGGAGAGGATATGCTTAGTCCTGATGTAACTTTATGTTCCAGGGTGGGTTGGTACCAAAGAGGGGGCTCTTCCCTTTTCTGAGGAGAAGGGGAGAGGAAATGTGGAAAGAGAGTGAGAGGGTGGAACTGGGAGGAGAGGAGGGAGGGGGGATGCTATTGGGAGGTAAAGTGGATAAAGAACTAATGAAAAAAATTCTTGGAAGACTAATAAAAATTCACTTGTCTATCTGTTTCTGTTGATAGAAGGATATCATAACTCAGCCACATATTATAATATCAGTAAACTGTTTTGAATAGGAAAAAAAAGGACCCTTGCCATTGGAAAATTAGGTGATCCGACCACATGGTATTTCAGACCAAAGAAAAGAAATTTCACTGGCTGTCACCCACAATCATGGAAGCTGAAGGAAAGACATCTATCCGCTCCCTAACATGACAATGGGACCCCTCAAGTCCCCCACAAACTGTGCTTCATTCAGTGATATCTAAACTTGTCCATCCACCACCATCCTGTCAAAAAACAAAAAACCAAAAACCAAAACAAAAAACAAAAAAACCAGATCCTTAGGTACCTACTTCCCTAAGTTATTCTGAGTCACTTGATTGAAGGGATGGCTTAGCAATTTCCTTTTAATCTGTTTCCCAAGTGACTGTGATGGTTAACAAAATTCAAAAAACTACCAGCTCAATTGAAAAACAAGTAAGTTATTTATGAATCCTGCTTGTTGTTTGGGGGAGGGGAGTATTTCTGAGATACTCTATAAATGCTAGAGTTCACCCCTCTGGGTGTGCTACAGGTAACGGGACACTGTGGTCCTCGCATCTCCATGAAAAGTCCCCTAAAACAACTGTCTCTTACTGTTTGACCTTGTTTATGGCATGGTGTTTTGTCATGGTGCAGCGTGACCAGTGTTCTCAGAGGGTAGGGCTGGGAAGGCCATATTTGGAGGAAGAACATGTTGGGGCTTGAGAGAAGAGAGGGCCGGCCCCGGGTGAAATGTCTGAACTCCGTTCTTGTCCTGTGGGGCCGTGTGCATCCTTGCAAGGACTCTGATTTGGCAGGAAGGGCCTGGGGTTCTGATCTCTGATCTCTCCCTGACCTTCACATGGCAGTTTGAGGCTGCTGGCAAGGGGCCCTGTGGGGAGAGCCTGCGATGAGCTGTCTGTCCCCCAGCGGATCACTGCGGGCTTTTCTCTTGATGCTGGAGCCAGCGCTGAGAGGATGCTGGAAGCCATACCTGCTGATCCGCCTGGGGCCTCGTGGCTGCCTTGGCGGAAGGCGAGATAGGAGGAATGCGAACTTTCATGTGAAAACAAATATGTCCATTAATTTAGGGCAACAGTGGGAATTTCCTTTACAGAAAAAAGGATGCTGTAGAAAGCCCCGGATGAATGGGTAGGAATGGTCTAGGAGCAGTCTTTTGCATGTAACTTGTGTAATGTGTCTGGAACCAAAGGGGAGCGGAGGGAATTATCTTAATTAATTGGCCCCACTGGCAAGGACATCAGTAAGAAGCAGATGTCTCTATGCATCCCCGAGTGCTGTGACAGCTAGTGACATTTCTTTGCTTTGATCTGAAAGAGCATGGTTAATATACCTTCAGGAATTGGGTTGCTCAATTTCTAGTACAGTTCTTTTCCCCAGATTTATTTTGATTGTTTTAAAATTATGTGTCTATGTGGTGTGTGTGTGTGTGTGTGTGTGTGTGTGTGTTGGGGGGGACATTTCAGTGCTGGAGGATTCCAGAAGAGGGAGGGCACCACATCAGCGGGCTTGTGAACCACCAGACCTGGGTGCTGGGAACTGAACTCAGATATTCTACAAACATAGTGTATACACTCCCAACCACTGAGGAATCTCTCTAGCCCCTGATTCTTTTGTTTCCTAGTGTATTTTTGTTGTTGTTGTTGCTTCCATGAGATAAGAGTATCTTTCTTGATATCTTATTGCCCTCTTTATACCTAAGGCAAAGTATATATTTGGGGCTTATGATTACATGTCCTGATGCAGCACATAGAATTTTCAAAGCGAGATAACCCATGTGTTCCTGACTCAGGAATCTGATCATCTTATGTGGCCACTTGGGTGAAGTAAATTTTAAATCTAAATTCATACCAGTAGTTCATTTCCTTTGGGAAACATGTCTTCTACTGTTTAGCAAAGACGGATTTAAATTCTGGGTTTCTCCATATGCTTTCATCCAATACAGAGAGAGCAACCCAGTGTGTTGTTTTCGGATAATATTCAAGCATGTGGTATGATAGCCTGACACAAAATGACGTATGCATAGTTAGAAATAACAAAAGTCACAACTAGCAAAATGATAAGCATTTCCTGTCGCCTGGAGTCTTTCAGGGGCTGGAGAGATTGGGTCAGTGGTTAAGAGTACACATTGCTCTTAGAGGATCCAAGTCGGACTTCCAGCCCTCACAATGGTTGGATGGATGGTGGCTGTCTATAGTTCCAGTCTAGGTGAATCTGATAATTCTGGTCTCAGTAGACACCTGCCTGTGAACCACACATACACACACACATATGTACACATGCTTAAAGTATATATATTTGAAAAGAGGGCGTTCTGCTTTTCCCATTTTTCAGATGAAGGAATCAAAGCTCAAACGGGCAGAAACAAGTGCAGACAGGCAACATTTTTGCAGGGTCATCTGGTGGACTTTCTAAGGACTTTCCTCAGTGAGTGCAGTTAAGCCCCAAGAGCCCTAGGGGGCGCTGTCTGGTTTTACAGACACACAGGTTAAGCCGCTTATCAACAGGATGAAGAGGACAACTTAAAAGTCCTGCTGGTGTTGAACTCATGGAGGAATACGAGTTTGTATCCTGATCTGTGAAAATTTAAGATCCCATGCTGTTTCTACTGAGACAGGTGTCCTAGAACCTTGGACTGGAGTCCCATCAATCTTCTAGCTGGCCACATCACCCCTGCCTCTAGCCCTCTTCTCCGCCTCCATTGGCTCAGCTGCCTTTGAACAAATTCCACGCACAGCTTCCTAGAAAAGCTTGAGGCACTTGCTTCAGCACCGCCCTGAGCTAACAGCAGTGACTGAAAACAGCTAAACCCTGGGGTTGTTCCCTGCTTCGGACTCTTGCCCGTTTGCTCCTAATCCCTGCTGCACATGCAGCACAGAAGGAAACTGCTTTTCTCAGAGGATTTACAGGCCCCACAGCGAGGCTGAGGCAAATCTTTATTGCCCTGCCTTGGGAAAGACATTATCTGTGGGGTGGGTAGCGATAACGCTTTGACATCAGTGCGGCTTACCCTAGTGTTAAAGTACAGTCACAAGATCGGTTTTATTCTGTTTAGCCACACTTCAAGATATCCTTAAAGAGACACTTCTAAGCAAAGGTTGCTTTTGGTTGCTGTTGCTCTTCATATCTGAGACAGCTTTTATGCAACTGAAGATGGCGTTCAGCCCTTCCTACCATTTCACTGCTGGGATTTTAGATGCGAGCCACCACGCCCAGTTAGCACAGGCCATTTTAAAAATTCAAGTCAAAATTGCATGCTATCCCTGTAACATGTATTTTGTAAGTCGCACTTAAAAATGCCTCCTGAGTCTTAAAAGGTACAGTTAGTGAGTATTAAATACTTCATTAAATGGCAACATATAAGAAATGTCTATACCTTTAATTACTTCAAAGGTGCTTCATAAGAAATAAATTTTTGTTAGTTTATATTTTTAATTAACACAAAGCTAACAATAACTTTGGCTTTTTGCCAAGGTGTTATTATGTATCCTACAACATATGCAATTTTAAGTAAGTCAAAACATGCATTTCTTTGGATGGTTCAGTTTTAATGGATTTAACATTGATTTTTTAAAAGATACTTATTTTCAATTATTTTTAAGTTTTTACACTTGTGTGGAGGTGTGTACGCCAGAGGGTGGGAATCTGCAGAGACCAGCGTTGTTGGATTCCCTTGAAACTAGACCCGTGAGTGGCTGGCTGTGAGCCTCTCTACCCTCCAGATTTGGGTCCTCTGCAAGAGTGGTGCATAATAAAATCCAGGAAGGGAGTTCAGATGCTGAGTGAGCTGGCCCAGGGTTCCAGGGCTCTACATTCTGTAAACACAGCTTCAGCCGCATCTAGCTAAGCAAGGTTTTAACTCTCTCCGGTAGAACACTCTTAGAACACTTAACCCACATTTTAATAGTTTACAGCAGGGTTCAATGTAAGCAAATGAAACATTTTAAAGCATCATTGATCTATTCATTCTGGTGTGTGAGTGTAGCCTCTGTGTGTATGTGTAGCGTGTGTGTGTGTGTGTGTGTGTGCATGTGTGTGTGTATGTGTGTGTATGTGTACCTGTGCAACATGTGTGTGGAGGCCAGAGGTTGACACTGAGTTGTGCTTTTATATCCATTATTGCTCAATACTTTCTATTTTTCATTCAGTGTCTCTCACTGAACCTAGAGTTTACCAGCTGCCTAGACTTACTGGCCAATGCTTTCCAGGTGTTCCCCCTCCCCCCACCTGCCCAGTCCAGCTCTGGGACTGCAAGTGTGATGCCACACCTGGCTGCTTGAAAACTGGGCGCTGAGACTCTGAATGAAGATCCTCATAACTGCATCTCCCCAGCCTCTATTTATTTGTTTATTTTTTTTTCAGATGGGGTCTTTGTATGTATTTGAATTCTCAGGCTCAAATGATCCTCCTAAGATAGCCTCCTGTGGGACTGGCTGCATGCAGGGGCTGCCATGGCTGACTGATACTTTGACGTTTTCAACAGTGACAGGAGTGGAATTCTTGTAGGGAGATATTGGGTATACCTGTGTGATTGAGTTAAGAAATGTCCTCCACAGTCTCCCGTGTTCGAACACTTGGTCTCCAGTTGGTGGCGCTGTTGCAGCGGACCAGGAGGTGCAGCCGTGCTGGAGGAAGTACATCTCTGGAGTCAGACCTTGAGGATTCAAGGCTCGCTCTGCATCTACTTTGCTCCCTGCATTGCTGTTTCCTTGACAGTGGGATCTCTCAGCTTCCTGCTGTTGACTTCATTCCTCTCACTTGCTGCTATGCCTCCCTGCCTGAACGGGCTCATCCCTCAGGACCATAAGCCAAAATAAAGCCTTTCTCCTATAATTTGCCTTCGTCATGGTGTCTTATCATAGCAACAGTAAAGCAATAACTACAGTAACTCACGAGGTAAAGTTAGTAAAGTACTTCTTCTATAGTTATGAATAAAAAAGGGAGAGAATCTATGGTAATTTTGTCATTGGGAAGTGCAGCTTTGAGGTAAAGCTTGGCAGGGCACAGCCAGAGTTCCAGGCTTTCTCTTCACCATTGCGAATAATGTTAACAGTTATTATGTTTAAAAAACCACTTAAGCAAAAAATCAATTAACATGTAATTTTATAAAGCAGAGTGAAAAGAATCCCGTTATTATTTAGTAGCTTAAAAGTCACATCTATTCATTTTCTGTTCCTAAGCAAAGCTCAGCCCTAGGCACGGACGCTGAGCCCAGCAGCTGTGCATGCTCAGCAGGGATTGCATGACTCGTACCGCACCTTGGAACAGTTGCCTGCAGTCCGGGTTCTTTGTCCTGGAACTCGGTGATCAAAGACAGCGAATGGCAGGTCTTTGGCTAAGAGTACAAGTTCTCTACTTTCTTCTCATAAAAATTTAAGCATCTTATGAAAAATTTAACTGTGGTTGACACAAGGCAATATTGAATTCAAATGCCCAGATTTGGACACATGGAAAAATACATCATTACACTGGAGTTGGAAAAGAGAAGCAGAGAAATTCTGATGAAGTGAGAAATAAAAACACTTGAGGTAGGAAATAGCTTGTGTGTGTGTGTGTGTGTGTGTGTGTGTGTGTATGTGTGTGTGTAGTGTGTAGTGTGTAGTGTATGAATATGGGTGTATAGTGTGTGCATGTTTCTACATGTGTGTGTGTGTGTGTGTGTGTATGTGTGTGTGTAGTGTGTAGTGTGTAGTGTATGAATATGGGTGTATAGTGTGTGCATGTTTCTACATGTGTGTGCGTGTGTATAGTGTGCATGTTTATGCATGTGTGTGTAGTGTACATGTGTATGTGTGTGTGTTGTGTGCATGTATATGCATAGGTGTATGCATGTGTGTGTATGCACATGCAAACATGCATGTTGTGTATATGTTATAATTTAGTTGAAGAATTACTATCAAAATTTTATTTTACTTTTCAAATTTTATGAGTATGAGTGTTTTGTCTGTATGCAAAACATGTTTTGTCTTCCCAAATAAGCAGATTTTTACCATATGAAAATGTTGAATAGCAGTTGGAAATAGGTAAGTAGAAATGTACATAAAAATTAATCTAATCCATATGATTATTCTCTACTGTTGAATCAGACAAATGCATGGAAAAAAGGAGGGAGAGAGAGAAAGACAGAGAGAGAGAGAGAGAGAGAGAGAGAGAGAGAGAGAGAGAAAACGAACATAAGTCCAAATTTCAGAAACACTATACTGAGTAAACTTGTATTGTAACCATATAAGCCTTTGGATAAACGTGCAAAGCAAATTCTCTTCAGTCTTTCCAGGGTCTTTGTCTCTTCCAATACTCCCCAAATACAGCAAAACAGACACCATCAATGAACTGGCTTCCCGCTGACTTTGCAGGGTGTGGTGACACCTCTATTGGACACCCACAGACAAGGGCTGCCAAATTTACCACTGCTCACACAAGTCTACAGCTAGCCACAATTTGAATCTTTCAGTGTGTGTGTATGTGTGTGTGTGTGCATGCACATGCAAGTGTATGTATGTGTGCATGTGTGTGTATGTCTGCACGCACATGCAAGTGTATGTATGTGTGCGTGTGTGTGTGTGTGTGTGTGTGTGTGTGTGTGTGTTCTGTTTTCTCTACAAGACAAAGTGGGATGTGCTAGCTTCCAGAATCTTATTTTGACAAGATCCTCATCTGAGCAGTCTCTTTGCCTCACTTGCCCAACTCTGTTTCAGCGCTGGGCTAGCTTCCACCAGAGCCTTCATACAATCTGAGGACCTCCAACCTGTAGGGATGTTTTCAGTATTAGTGAGTTCTTGTTAGGTTACTAAGAGAGTTTCTATCTCAGAGGATAGAATTTCATCTGGCCTTCACATGGGTTTTCTCTTTTATTTTTAACAATCTGACATGTAGTAACCTTCCAGAGACTTCTGTATCAAGACCAAATTAGTTCACTTTTCCTTTTGGAGAATTATTAATATTGTTATATCTTCATTAACTTTATGGTTTCCATTTCTGTTTAACCAGTGGTTTTAATCAATGAAATATGCAGCTGGGTATATAAATGAAATCCACCCAGTCATGCAGTCATTGGCCTGAACCACAGATAACAACATCTCTTGATCATATCAGTCTCCAACTCTCTCCTATTCCTCTTATCCTTCCCAATACGGTGGTCCTCTTATCGTCAGCCATGTTGGCTTCTTCTCCCTGCACTACACAGTGGATGCAATGAGCGCTACAAGGGGGCGTGGCCACGGGGGCGTGGTCGTGGGGCGTGGCCACAACATCATCGCTTCCCTCCTTGAACTATTGATTTTAAGACACATTTTTTTTTTTACATCATACTTTATTATTGAGCATTCCAGGATCTACATTTTGAGATAGTCATGATGAGTTCTGAATCTTGGCTCCACTGTGTGTTTGGCATAAGACTTTGGATTAAGTAAGCCTCGGATCTCTTCAGATATGGGATAATAATGCCTCCTTGATAAGGATGTTTCGACAATGAAGTGAGACTGTTCTTTAAAAGCGCCTAGTACTCCGGCAGGCATCACTGAACCAGCTATTTTTTTGAAAGTGGTGAGGAGACTGGGAAGCTGCAGCCAAGATGACCCACCTAATGGCTGGACTGGAAATAGCTAAGGTCTTAGTAAACTATTGATAACTGTGTTGTTAGTTACCACAAGATTTCTGCAGTAGATTTTCTATGTCAAATACATATAAACAAGCAAGTGCCTTCCTTTGTCACAAGGACAACTTTTAAAATGAACAGAGATATGAAACATGCCTGACTTCTTTACAGCTAAGACAAGTTGGATGTGTTTAGCTTTGAGATTTGAAGTGCCAAAGTGGAATGCTTGCAGCTTCTGTTTCATTCATGGAAATTCACATGCATGGCCGTTCCTAATTAAAACTGACCCAGAGAGGAAGGTGTTAATCTGTAAAGGCTGCACTAAGTGGTCAGTGCCATCGCAGGCAGAGTACTGCATTCTTATGGTCAGAGGTTATCTCCTTTCCTCCTCTGGAGAGTGTCACAGCACTCAAACATTTGTAAACTAACCCAACGCAAATTTTTTCAAATATGTGCAATACTTGCTCATTTGGAAATGTGCAGTTCTCTGGCTCTTGCCCTTGTTTTCCCATTCTTCTGCTGTTTGGAGCATTTTAACAGCCATCCCTGTGACAGTGGCGGGGTCGGAATGAAGACTAGGGTCAAGATGACAAATCTCTTGGGTAGGCTCATTTATCAAACTTAGGTTATGAGTCATTGAAAGGCTGCTTAAGACAACATAAAAGCCCCAAAACTTTTGTCACGTGTGCTGCTACTGGTTTGTTCTCAAAATGGGACAGTTCATGGGATGTGAATTGCTAAGAGAAAAGGAGCCAGGCAGTGGTGGCGCACGCCTTTAATCTCAGCACTTGGGAGGCAGAGGCAGGTGGATTTTTGAGTTTGAGGTCAGCCTGGTCTATAGAGTGAGTTTCAGGACAGTCAGGGTTACACAGAAAGACCCTGTCTCGAAAAAAAAATACCCAAAAGAAACAAACAAACAAAAACAAGAAGAAGATGGAGGAGGAGGAGGAGGAGGAGGAGGAGGAGGAGGAGGAGGAGGAGGAGGAAGAGAAGGAGGAGGAGGAGGAGGAGGAAGAGAAGAAGAAGAAGAAGAAGAAGAAGAAGAAGAAGAAGAAGAAGAAGAAGAAGAAGAAGAAGAAGAAGAAGAAGAAAGGGTTCTCTTGTTCTGGGGAGACTATCTTCTTGCAGAGACATTTCATAGAGCCAGTCAGTGTTTCCCAGAGTGAACACCAGCACATCCCCCAAGGAGAGGAGCCCAGAAGATTGGTGATGCAAAAGAGTGAGTAGGAGGCAGGCCATAGTACCAGACAGAGGAAAGAGGGGAGGAGCAGGGGAAGAAGGAGGAGGAGGGGAGGAGGAGGGGGAAGTAAATAAAAAGAGTGGAGAAAAATTAAGAGAGATGGAGGGGAGGAAGAGGGAAGTAGGGAGTGGAGAGAGAGAAGAGGAGGGCAAGAGGGAATAGAAAGAGAAGGAAGGGGAGGAAAGGAGGGGGAGGAAGGGACATGAGAGAGGGAGAGAAAGAGAAGAAAAAAAAGAGCAGAGGGATGCCGAGAGAAAGGAGTAGGGGCAGAAGGGGAGTGGAGAGGGGCAGAGACATCATGGAAAAGGGACTAATGAACTCAGAAGGGAGCCATGGGTGATGCAGAAGGTGGGCATGGAAAGTCACAGGACAGTGTCCCATGTAGTGACAGTTAGGTTTGAACTCAATTTGTGACAGGAGGTGACCTTGAACTCCCAATGTTTCTGCCCCTGCCTCTCGGGTGCTGGAATGTGTGGGACACCACGCTCTGCAGACACAGTAACTTAAGAAAGATAGAGCAATACAGCTCAGTAGCAGAGTCAGTAAATCCAGGAATCCCTGAAAAACACAACAACAACAACAACAACAACAACACACCCTAGGCATGGGAGAAGAAAGTCAGGGAAACTGAAGAAAATGAAAAACAACAAAAAAAGGCAGGCCCAGAGATGGAGACATTTAGATCAACCACTCCAGGCTGGGCAGTAATCCTTGTGTGCTGATCAGACATGCCTGTGATCATAGCTTAGGCCATGGTTAGTAGAAGACACTAGTTCTGATTCTGAATTTAAACATTTAGTGAGTTCAGATGTCATGGAGGTAATCCTAATAAGCAAGTCTGTTTTCTTACTTCAAGGAGAACTTGTTTGTTAAACAGAAAAAGAGGAAGGTAGTAGAGTGTTCTGTTGCTCATGCTGTTTTCATCCTGTTGGATT
The DNA here is from genome assembly GCA_964023405.1 of Apodemus agrarius. NCBI lineage: Eukaryota > Metazoa > Chordata > Mammalia > Rodentia > Muridae > Apodemus > Apodemus agrarius. Next base: position 172,526,236 of record OZ030006.1, read on the forward strand.
TATTATTTTTAAATGTGGGATATGTCCTCACTCTGTTTTGGTGAACTAAATGATGGAGAGACATCCAAGCTTGCTTTTGACATCTGTGAATCCTTTGTTCATAGGCTGACTTGGTATTGATGTCTATGGAGTTGGATTGTGCATGTGGGAAGTTAAGTTTCAATCCTGAGAATGCATATACAGGGCAACACACAACCATCTTCTTTACAGTTAGTCATTCAACTATCAGGGGGCACTGTCCCTATGTATAGACTTTCAAGGTGGATGCTGAGCTTGATACAATGCACATGTTTAGTTATATTTGTTTTTAGCTTTAACATGTTTTCCCCAGCAATATTCTGCCAGCCTAAGTCCAAGAAAAATATATTTTAAATTTTCTGTCTCTTAGAGAGGGTTCTCTGGCTTGCCAACAATAAGTTACTAGAGCCCTGTAGACAACAACCATATTTAATTTCTTCTCATTAGTTTGCTATTACCTATTAATGAAAGGTATCTATCATGTTGCTGTCAGACGAATATAGATAAGTAGGAGGTTTTACTTTCTTAACCTTTAATTTCTAAGGAAAGTAGAAAAAAGAAATTCAGAAATACAGTTTAAAAGTTCTTTATGTGTGTAATTGCATGAATTTTAAGAATCCATTAACAGACAATCAACTAATTTGAGTGTATATTGGGTGTACATTTAGGCTATACTATTGTGCTTCATTTGGAGTTGAATGGAATGAGTGTTGCTATATAAAACATTTATTAAGCACAACACAAATCAGGAAATTTAGAAAATGAACAGCAAAATAAAAAGAAAAACTCAAACTTTTACATATTTTGCAATCAAGTCAAAGGATACATCACAATTTTTACATGATGTTTCCACTCCTACACAATGCATAGACTGTATATAATTCTATTGGGCAGGATCTTAACTCATTACACGTTTCTTTTTAAAATACTAATTTACTTTTATTTTATGTGTACACGTGTTTTGTCTGCATGCACACCCATTATGTGTGTGCAGTGCCTGAGGAGGCTAGAAGAGAGTGCCACACCCTCAGAAATGGACGAGCGGGCAGTATGAGCTGCCATGCGGCTGCTGAGGACTGAGCCGAGGTTCTCTGGAATAACAGCAAGTGCTCTCATCCTCTGGGCCACCCTCGAGACTCTAGCTCATTTTCTTTATTCAAGAATGTTGACTTTTAATATCCTTTTTTATTATATCATATCAGTTAGATAACCATCACTCTAAAGTTTTAAGGAAGGAGTAGGAGTAAAGTAGTGATAGTTTATGTTTTAGCCTTTTGCTGAGTAACAGTTCTTCTCCACCTCAGTAGCTTGATGGCGACTTGTTGTTCACATGGGTTGAGTGCTGGATGGCTCTTGGGTTGTTCTTTTTAGACCCACCCAAGTCAGATGACAGACTCAAAGGGGCTGAATAGGGTAGGGTAGTCTTACCTGCATGAATGGTTGGCGGACTACGGGGTGGAATACCCTGGTTCTCCTCCAAGTTACTCCAATGTGTCTAATCTGATTCTGTGGTATCTGCATATCTGTGGGAAAACATCCATTCATATATGCAGATGAGTGAATACATATGAATGAGCATGTATATATGATGAGAAATCAAAATAGAATTAGTCTTTTCTGGGGGCAGGAACATAAACACTGCCCCTCAGAAGACCCATTGCCTCCATTTTTTTCTGACTCTGGTAAGAAGCCAGTTTTACCTCTTTTGAATATTTATAAAAATATTTCTAATCAATGAGCATCTAACCTTTTACTGACTGTTTTGCCTTAACATTCCTAAACTGACTTCAATTGGCATACATATAGGCGATATAAGATTTGTCATTTCAGAATTTTGATGTGTACTATTTTACAGCAGTAAATACATTCATGGTGTTTCAAGTTGTCACCAACACCTACCCATAGAATATTTACCATCTCTCAAAAACTGAGTAAGGCTCAATTCTGTAACTTCCAGGCTAAGACCAGAGAATGGTTGAGTTCAAGGCCAGCTTGGGTTTCATAACCTGGCAAAGATTCACCCATGTTTCTCCGTGATGCTCATGATTATGGTTCTGTCTCCACAGCCCTCCTTAATGTTCCTCATAGCCCATCCCTGTTCATTTGGGACATGCTTTCCAGCCCAGATCCACTTTATTTCTTGAAGATTAATAATAAAAGTGACAAGTTATAGCATGCTTGCTTGCTAATTGAAGTCCACTGTCTTCCAGGGACCCCAAAGATTTTATATTTCTAATTTTAATTATGTGTATGTGTGTATGTCTGTGTGTGGGTTTTGTGCATATGTGTACAGTGACAGCAGAAGCTACAATAGGGCATTAAATCCCTGGGAGCTGCAGTAACAGGCAGTGATAAAACATCCAACATGGGTGCTGGGTCCTCTGCAAGAACAATTTGCACTCAATCACAGAGCCATCTCTCTGACTCCTCTCTCTCACCTTTATATCAGTTCTGGTGATTGAACATCATTATATGGCAAGCACTTTAATCTATTGAGCTATCTTCCAGACCCATATCCATTTGTGAGTTCATGCATATCTATCTATCTATCTATCTATCTATCTATCTATCTATCTATCTATCTATCTATCTATCTATCTATCTGTCTGTCTGTCTGCCTGTCTATGTATGTATGTATGTATGTATGTATCTATCTATCTATCTATCTATCTATCTATCTATCTATCTATCTATCTAATCTATCTGAATCTGATATCTTCTGGTTAGTCTCATTCTCTGTTATCTCTCTACCACCTTAAAATCCTCTCACCTTTTTAGTATTTTCCGACACTGATTTTCATAAAGTGTTACACTGTTATCCTGTTCTTCAGAAGAATTTATTAGATACTTTTAGTTGATTCCTCATCTCTGTGCTTGGCTTACGATAGTGTTGAGTGTGTTTCCAGACTGCAAACGCTGTAGCTCTTCTAGGAGCGCCCTCTCTATCCCCTGAGCTGCTGGTGCGGCATTGCACACAGAGTGGGTGTTAGTGCTTAAATTCTTGAAGGTCACAGAATTTCTATTTAAATCCCTGGAAGACTTCCATGCAATGACAACAAATAGTCTCCAAAGATCCAAGTACTCATAACAAAAATCTGAAAGACACTTCAGATAAATAATCTTATTTGCATTTCAGAAAGCAAGCAAACAAAACAGACAAATAATAATCCAAAGAACAACTCCTCAGGAATTTTTTTTATCATGGAAAAATGAGTTTTATAGAACACTGCTGATGTGTGTAAGGTGTGCGTGTGTGTGTGTGTGTGTGTGTGTGTGTGTGTGCATGTGTGTGAAATGAGCCAAAAAACATGTTCTTGATTAGTGAGTTTTATCTTCTCATCTTGTGTTCTTGCCAAAAAAGATATTAGGACTAAAAGAATTCATTTCACTAATATTAGAATATGTTGGACTTTTATGACTTTTGAAATATCTAGTAAAATTTGAAAGCTGGAGATATGAAAGTTTACTTTTTCCAAAGTCTGATTATCTCTGAATAAGAAACTATTAGTATAAAAATTCTTTAAACAGCTTGCTTAGTGTCAAACTGCTTTCATGGAAACAAAGTCATAAAAGTTATTTCTGAGTTCATTATCAGAGGGATATAGTTACCTGAAATGACATAATGAAATTTTGATTGTTCTAGAGACATCCATTGTTTAACTGTGAGATTCTGAATGTACCACAATGTTGGGATGGGTGAAATTCCCACCTAAGTATTTGAATGTGTGGGACCCTGTAGGATCTGCTGAAGGAAGACTGCAACACAAAGGACTTCCATCATCAACATTGTGATCCTCACATTTCAAGGGTCTTTACAGCCTCTTCTTCCCATGATTCTCCATCTGCATCTTCTTTGCCTTCATTACAAAGAGTGTTTTTCATTCCTGTGTTAGGATGTTGTTCCAGATTGTAAAAGTCACCTGACCCAGACAAAACCTGAGTCTTGCTGGGGCTACTATAGCATATAGATGTTTCTGATCACTCTGTGAGAAACCCCATGGCAAGATATGATAGTTTCCAGTACTGGGTTATCAAAAAGAAAGGAATTGAGATGCTACTCATATTGTCAACCATTTGGGCTACGTGAGCCTAGCTCTATAACTTAGAGTTCAGAGATGAATATTGTTCTCACAAAAGTACTCACTTTCTCAGGACTTCTGTATGAACAGGATTTCACAGCTTTCAGGTGCAAAAATTAAATGGTTGATGCTTTCAATATTTATGCTATAGAATGTATTGTGATCATGTTCTCTCCCAATTCTCCTTCTTACTCCACCAGGATCCACTTTCACTACCACCTCCTGCTAAACTTCATATCCTTAAAAATTATCCTATTGATTTCAATTTGTACTGTCAACATGCTTCCAGGTATGGGACCATCTATTGGAGTATGATCAACCTACCTTGGACCACACGTCTTATTAAAGTTAATTTCCCTCTCCCCAGAAGGCATCCACTGATTTTCATCTCAGGCCAGAGGCTGGCAAATGCTTTCCCGGCCCATGCTGGCTTGGTCTCATGTGCTATGGTGTGTTCATGAGTACAGTGGATCTGTTGTATCAGAAGTTGCTGTTTCAGTCCCATATGTTTCAGTCCCATTCAGTACCTAGAATGTCTAGGTACTGATCTCTAGCTCTTAGAATCTATCTGACCCCTCTTCCATCATAGTCTCTCAGCCTTGCAAGGAGATGTGCTGTAGATGTTCCCATTTGTTCTGGGCATTTCATAGTCTCTTATTCTCTGTACTTGATGAATTTTCAGTTTCTGGGTAAGCCCTGTTCACCCTACAGAGAAATTTCTCTGCTAAGGTCTAAGAGCTGCACTGATCTATGGGCAGAAGTCAGTTTGATACTGTGTCTTTAGCAACATAATGGTAGTAGGTTCATTTCTGGGTCCTATGTGGTTCTCAGCCATGGGCTATTGGACAAATTTATAAACTAGGCATGTCTTTCCTGTTGTGTAAGATGCCTCAAATCAAATCAATAGGAGACAGGGTATTCTAATGTTCATGCCATGACTGCATCTGTGGGCATGTCACAGATTCACAGCTGGGTAAGACTGATGATCACTTTCCCCATCAGCATTTAGAGCATCTTTCTGTACCATGAAAGCTAGACAGCAAGAGGAAGTGTTCTGTTTAGTACCACCTTGACTTCTCTGTGCTCTATGATAGAAGTGTGTAATACCCTCAACAATAGGGTCTTACCATCAAGTTCTGGGCATCTAAGAGCAAAGGCAACAGACCATCATGGTTTTAGGGTCTCTGCACAACTCTGCAGAGTTAGTATTTATGATATATATTGAATCTTTTATTGTATGCAATTGTTGGATATGGGCATCCATTTAATATGCTTCACGAAGATGTACATATGTGTGCATAGATGTGCACATTTCAAGAGATGTGTCCTTGGGCTTTGAAGGCTTCCTTAGGCATAAGAGTGGTTGTAGTACACATGGTAGGTATGGTAGGTAGAATGATAACATCAGTTGTGCTCCTTGCTAATAGAGTGGCAGTATTTAAAATGGAAAGCCATGTCATTATTATGAATGCTATAGGAATACAGATGGTGGGGGAGAAAGACCAGAGGACAAGCGAAGCTAGTGTTGTCAGTCTCTGGCTGTGCCTGCACACATTTGCTCCTTGGTAAAGGCCCAAACTTTAGCCTCCATTGAGTTCATAGTAAAGGTCACATGGTGACCCTCATTCCACTTTGAATAAAAAGGTGTAATCATATAGGAAGCTGCTCGCCTGATGGGGGCCTGTGAATGCAGAGCTGCCTGTCTGTTGGTTGTCTTTCTGGCTCCTGTGGACATGGGTGTTTCTCTCCCTCATCATGATTTCCTCAACCTTAGCCATAAGCATTCATACTTTTATAATATTTTACTCTCTATAGTAGGCAAAAGTTCCCATCCTCTTCCCTAAAGACTAATGTTGTCCATTCGTTTAGATAATGCTCTCTTTCCAGGCACCATGTGCTGAAGAAGACTGGAAAAGACAACGAGACTGACAAGCCTAGGAGAGTAAGCAAAACTTAACAAGTCTCAGGCGACTCCGGAAACATGCAAGTTTACAAGTCCCCTCCCCAAGATAAACAAGCAGTAACAGTTCCTGGAAAGAGGGGACCCTCTTCTCTGCCCAGTTGCCTGTAGGTTGTGCAGGCTGATGGATGGATGGATGGATGCAGCTGTAGTGGGTCATCATGTAGAAGGGCCTGGGCTTTCCTGACACAGCTGCCTTCGTGCTATCTGTGCTGCAGTAAACAGTCCCTAACCCAAGCTCTTACAAGGAAACCCATGGTCCAATTGACTTAGCAGGATCGACTTGGATTGATTCATTTCTTTGGTATGCTGTGGGGACCCAATATGGGGTGAGTAGACGTTTGCTCATGCCTTTGTAGGAAAAGCCAGGCACATGCATGCCTCCCTAGCTAGAGATTCTGGTCTGTTAGCAGTATAACAAGTCTTTTTTTTTTTCTCTTAGAAAACAGTTAGCCTTGCAGGTATGGAAGTAAAAACAAAACACAGGATAGTGAGCATGGATAAGGCACAAGGTTGACAGCAAGTCTATCCAGGGCTCAGGGTTGATGGGTAATGTTCAGGGTTAAGTACAGACCCTCTCAGTGATGTGTCTTTTCACTGCATCAAACTAGGAAGCAGTAGGAAGGAATCTTAGCTGATGGCAATAGACTTTGCTTCTTAGAAATAGGAATAAGAATTTCCTTTTAAACAAAAGAGTTAGCAGAAGAGTAGCGATATCCTCGGAGACAGCGAGGGCGGCGGGCTTTCATTGATTGAGTTTCACACAGGAGATTGTGGAGCCATTCTTTAACTCGGCCTTTAGAAGTGCTTTGTTACTAGGGTATCAACAGAACAAATGGGCAGAGCACTGTCACCGTTTACCTAGCAAACACAATGGGGTTGGCGGGAGAGCTGGGGGAAGGGTAGGGCTTGTGACAAGGAGTGCCGAGTGGCGAGTGGCGTCTGCACCATTTTGCTAACAAGCTTGCTGTATAGTTGGGCAGGGCACGCACAGCACAGTTCTGGCGGGCAGCACTATCTGCATTCGTAGCCATCATTGCTTTCTATATTTACAATGGCAATTTTCTAGCAGATGTTGGTGCATTGTCTTGAGAAAGTGTCAGATTCCATTAACTGTTGCCAAGATACTTTTGGGGTGAGATAACTGTTGTCTCATTATTATTAGAGAATCCTGCCATTTCTATGCACTTGCCTGTGTACAGAATATAATATTCCAGACCTCAGATTTCTCATCTGTAAAAGCTTTTAAAAAATATACTAAAAGTCAGAATAATTATTAGTTTATGAACTTAACTCTATAAGTATCCCTCCTGGTAGTTGCAAATAAGTGGGATTATTATTCTTACATTCTGATGACATAAGCTCCTGACAGTATCCTTTCAATGAACATTTAAAAAATATTTGAGTTTTCTGTATTTGTGTATAGCTACTAAATGAAATTGGATGAAAATACTAATGGGAGTTTATTCATGTTATGTTGTGAGACATGGTATTGTGTAGAACAAGCTGATCTGGTTTTATTGTGTGGCTGAGGATGACCTAGAATTCCTCTTGATCCTCCAGCCCCTGTTTGCCAGTTGCCAGGCTTCCAGACAGTCACCCTCACACTCAGAACCAATGGTAGTTTTTAGAAAACGGTTTTCTAATATGAGTTCTTGTTTCTATTGTGAGAAAGTGAATCTCAAACGTATAATTATTAAACCTTTCCTGAACTTCAAATATCTCTTTATGTAGTTAATTAAATTGTTATTTATGTCTACCCTACTAGAAGAAATGCTGTCTCAGTTGAGGCTTCTCTTGCTCTGCCGAGACACCATAACTAAAATTGACTTGAAGAGGCAAAGGTTCATTTAGTTTAGAAGTCTTCATGCTTTCTGTCCCAGACATCAGGGAGGGACTTCAGGCAGGAATCTGAAGCAGCAACTATGGAGACACACTGCATGGAGGCTTGCACTCCATGGCTTGCTTGGTGTGGTGGCTTGAATAAGTTTGGCCCCCAAAGATTTGTGTTTTCCATTGGTTGGGCATAGGGAGTCACAATTTTCGGTGGTGTGGCCTTTTTGGAGGAAGTGTCATCACTGTGTAGGTGGGCTTTGAAAGCTCTTATGCTCAAGCTCTGCTCCTCCTGGATGCCTGAGAAAGACAGTCTCCTCCTGACTGACTGCCTTCAGGTCAAGATATAGAACTCTTGGCTTCTCCAGCACCAAATCTTCCTGCAAGATTCCATGCTTCCCACCATGATGATAATGGACTAAGACTCTGAAAATGTAAGCCAGCCGCCATTTTTATTTTGCGCTTCACAGCAATAGAAGCAAAACTAAGACACTCGGCCTGCTTTACTTTACAACCCAGGATTACCTGACTCAGTGAACTGGCCCTTCCCATATCATTAATCATGATAATACCCCAGAGACTTGCCCGCAGGCCAGTTTTATTGTAGCATTTTCTCAGTTAAGATTCCCTCTTCCCAGAGAGTCTAGGTTTGTGTCAAGTTGACAGAAACTAACCATGACAAATGCCATCAAATAAAATTAATATATTATCCTTTATTTAGTGTCTTCAGCATACAGGCCACTAATATAAACCATAAATATTAATTTTCTCTAAATTAAACAAGTTCTATTATGAATACCTACTATCTTTGGAGGGTTCCTTGGTTGGCCACAACTACCTCCACTACCACCAACAATAATTTATTTAATCATCTGAAGACTGTGTCACTAAGTGACCTCTAACCCATGACTACACCTACCTGATTAGGTCAAGATGACGTGAGTTACCCAAGGAGGAATCATTAAATCAATTCCTTGATCATGTGAACTCAGAGATCAAGAATCTGAAAGAGCCATGGATATTCCCTTGTACATTAAAGAGAGTTAAAAAAGGGGGCTGAGTTCATCCAACTGCCTTCACATGAAAACATACCCATACTGCAGATGCCTTTCAGCTCACTCAGAAGGGACACATACAACCTCACGATTTAGTCAATGTTTTCTGAATGCCAAAAGATACTTCTGTATTTGGCAACTCTAGGATCACACAGCACATACTCTTTCTGGATCTTTTGTTCTTTTGGCTTGAGTGGGTTCCTCATTTTTCCCTAAATGCAGCTAACCTGGAGTAAGATCAAGCACCTATGCGATTATCTTCCCCAAATCTCACTGAGGCAGGAAGTGGGACTCACGGACTAACAGACACAGCCATGGAGCCTATCTTCAGACTTTGTGTTCTGGTGTGTTGGGCCTTCATCTTCCCAGAACAGCATCATTTTGAGGGAGCCCTTTACTTCTTCCTTCCTTGATAGCATCACATCAAGGACACTAATATTTTGTGAATTAATATTGTTTTACTTTGAGTTTCTTGGCTCTCATGAAAATAAAAGAGAGAACTTAAGAAAATCTGGAGAAAGATGGAGATGCGTGTGATAGTTTGAAAAGTAACCTGTTCAACAATAATGTAAAGTGAGACACTGGAAGGCAGAAATGAGCATGGAACAGTGAAACAGAGAGGGATTCTGTGAACTTCATCACGACAAGGACGAGTCTCTAATGTGGTACAGGGAGACAAAAAATAAACACTAGTAAATCCATAGCCACGCGGAATCACTGGATTATAGACAGCATTACAATAACCCAGTATTTCTTGATCATTTACACTGAAAGTGATTTTTAATTTAGCTAGTTGAATTGAGGGAAATTACACAGGAACTTTATGAAAAGCAATGTGATGTCTTCCAAATGCAAAGTAATCTATACTCCTGCAACAGGGCCATCGAAGGCATTCAGTCAACACTCTAAACTCAGGCAGTCTCATGCAAAACTGTGGTATGCAGGGTGTGCGCCATAGACACAAAGCTAATCACAAAGCCATACAGTGTGAAGTTTTGATTTGTGAGGGAAGCTATTAAGACAGCTATTAAGCTACAGTTCATTAGTTCAAGCCAGCAGGCAGAATAAACAACTGTCAGGGTGGAATAAAGAACATGATAACCTGGCTTCTTTAACCTCAGCTAATCGATTGAGAATTGAAGTTACTCTTTGATCATTGCACTGGACCCCCAAGAGTCTCTCCTATTTGGATCAAGTAACACAGTTACTACCACAGTCACTTTGTGGTGAGCCCTCCTCCCCCGCCACTATAGTCACCCCTATCCTCCATAGTCATGAGACACAGTAAGATTTGCTGCTGAATGTATAATAGGGTACTTTTAAATTTTTAATTTATTTATGTTTCCAGTATTATCTGCTTACCTGGTTTCCCCCTCTCCTGGAAACCCCATCTCTTATACCCCTTCCTCCAGCTTTTATGAGGGGTTCCTCCACCCACCTTCCCACTCCCACTTCCCTGCTCTCGATTCCCCTACACTGGGGCATCTGGGTACTTTTATTCCACAGTTGTACAGACCCACAGCATACTTACACACTGTGAGGATGCACTTTACAGCTGCCATAGGGGGCAATGTATTAAATTCTATAGTAATTATCATTAAAGGCTTAGGTTTACAAGTTGCCAGTCTAGATATATGCAAAAGAATAAGCTCTGGCTTTTAAATGCTTTTATTTTGTTATTATTTATGTTGGTGGGTAGTGCATTTGTGCATGGGTATGCTTGCCTGTGTCCAGGTGGAAGCCAGAGATCAACTTTGTCTACCTCCCTCTGTTTCTCTTCACTTTATTTTTGAGACAGGGATTCTCACTAACTGCGATTACACTATTTTCAGTATGCTGGCTGGCTACAAAGTCCCCGCGGGGGCCCATCTTTCTGCACTTGTATAGCACTGGCACATCTAGTGGATGTCTGGGATCCTCATGCTTACTAAAACAGCAATCTTCTCAAAGAGTCATCACCTACCTTGCCTATTGACTCTGATTTTTAAAACATCAGGAACTGCAGAAAGAGTGAGGATCAAGTACAAAGAATGAACACAAATTTATCTTACAGGTTAAACATTGACAGGGCTGTAAACCTGAGTCTAGGTTTCCTTGATAGAGAGTCAACTCGAGTGCCATAAAAGCGGTTGGCCAACTTAGGCTTCTGCTTCTTTGTTAGTCTTTAAGCCACCTCATGAAATCCCATTCTTCCATTGAGTCGGTGTTCCCTGTAGTTGGAGACATTTATGATAAAGTAAACTAATTAATGTTAACAACCACGTTGTCACATGATGTCTGAGGACTACAAATCAACATCAAAAGAAGCAATAGTTCTTTGGATGACGTCTGTCTACAGCGGAAGACAAGACTTGTGGAAGGCATTTCAAACAGAAGGCGTTTTATTAAGGCAATCTGTGGTTCCGTGGTTACTTACATGAGCAGTGCAAGGTGAAGTAACTGGAAAGAAGGTCCCCATTGTGTTAGCTTTAGATTCACTTCTTAGCTTCTGTTTATTCTTACGCTCTTTCTAAAAATTCTAACATGTTACTTCCTAGAGAGAACAGGGGTTGCCCAGGAGCTGAGAGTCACAGCCTCTCACTGAACCTAAGGCTCCCCAGTGACTTAAGCAGCTGGTCAGTAGACTTGGGAGATCTTCCTGTCTCTACCTCCCCACACTGCGTTACAGACCCAACATGTACCTAGCTTCTTCCACGAGTACAAGGCATCTGAGTTGCGGTCTTCTTGCTGAGCACGGTGTTCTGTTCCAAGAAAACTCTCCCCAGTCATATGATATTTGAAACAGTGTGAGTGCTTATTTTCTGATTGTTAGTCTAGCCAGATAATTGGGTTATCAAATACTGAAATTTTACTTGAAGTATATATTATTAAACAAAACCAAGAAGCCTCGGTTAAGGAAAGAATATTACAATAAATTCTCAACATCACGTTGTAATCATGACTGTCAGCTGATGGAAAATCCACAGTCTCTCTATGCAGTAACAAGTTAGAATTTTTAGAAAGAGCATAAGAACAAACAGATACTAAAAAACTGAATTTAAAGCTATTGATTCCTTTCCTTGGATATCATAATGTCATTTACATTTTTCCATAGTATGGTAATAGATTCATGACTTTATGTTATCCCATTTTAGTATATATTTTATATACTAACTTTTCTTTGAAAACTTTGCTTTCACAAAGTTTCTGTTGACACTTTATTATCTGCTAATTAAATGTTATCAAAAGAATTTCTTTTTTGATTTGATATATTCTTTATTTACATTTCAAATGATTTCCCCTTTCCTGGATCCCCCCTCCCCTGAAAGTCCCATACGTCCTCTTCCTTTCCCCTGTTCCCCCATCCACTCCTTCCCAATTTCCTGTCCTGGTATTCCCCTACACTGCTGCACTGAGTCTTTCCAGGACCAGGAGCCTCTCCTTCCTTCTTCTTGGGCATCATTTGATATGTGAATTGTGTCTTAGCTATTCCAAGCTTCTAGGCTAATATCTGCTTATCAGTGAGTGCATACCATGAGTGTTCTTTTGGGAATGGGTTACCTCACTTAGGATGATATCCTCTAGTTCCATCCGTTTGTCTAAGAATTTCATGAATTCATTGTTTTTAATGGCTGAATAGTACTCCATTGTGTATATATACCACATTTTCTGTATCCATTCCTCCACTGAGGGACATCTGGGTTCTTTCCAGCTTCTGGCTATTATAAATAGGGCTGCTATGAACATAGTGGAACCTGTATCCTTATTACATGGGCTATTATATGCCCAGGAATGGTATAGCAGGGTCCTCTGGAAGTGTTGTGCCCAGTTTTCTGAGCAACAGCCAGACTGATTTCCAGAGTGGTTGTACCAGCTTACAAACCCCACCAGCAGTGGAGGAGTGTTCTTCTTTGTCCACATCCTCTCCAGCACCTGTTTTCTCCTGAGTTTTTGATCTTAGCCATTCTGACTGGAGTGAGGTGAAATCTCAGGGTTGTTTTGATTTGCATTTCCCTGATGACTAAGGATGTTGAACATTTCTTTAGGTGCTTCTCCACCATTCGATATTCCTCAGGTGAAAATTCTTTGTTTAGCTCTGTACCCCATTTTTAATAGGGTTATTTGGCTCTCTGGAGTCTACCTTCTTGAGTTCATTGTATATATTGCATATTAGCCCTCTGCTGGGTGTAGGGTTGGTAAAGATCTTTTCCTGATTTGTTGGTTGCCATTTGTCCTTCTGATGGTGTCCTTTGCCTTACAGAAACTTTGTAATTTTATGAGGTCCCATTTGCCAATTCTTGATCTTAGAGCATAAACTCTTTGGGTTCTGTTCAAGAAAATTTCCCCTGTGCCCATGTGTTCAATGCTCTTTCCCAGTTTCTTCTCTATTAGTTTCAGTGTGTCTGGTTTTATGTGGAGGTCCTTGATCCACTTGGAGTTGAGCTTAGTACAAGAAGATAAGAATGGATCAATTTGCATTCTTCTGCATGCTGACCTCCTGGGCATATACCTAGAGGATTCCCCCGCATGTAATAAGGACACATGCTCCACTATGTTCATAGCAGCCCTATTTATAATAGCTAGAAGCTGGAAAGAACCCAGATGTCCCTCAACAGAGGAACGGATACAGGAAATGTGGTATATTTACACTATGGAATACTACTCAGCTATTAAAAAGAATAAATTCATGAAATTCTTAGGATAGTGGGTGGAACTAGATAATGTCATCCTGAGTGACGTAACCCAATCACAAAGAACACACATGGAATGCACTCACTGATAAGCAGATATTAGCCCAGAAGCTCAGAATACCTAGAAACAATTCACATATCAAATGATGCCCAAGAAGAAGGAAGGAGAGGCCCCTGGTCCTGGAAAGGCTCAGGGCAGCAGTGTAGGGAAATACCAGGACAGGGAAGAGGGAAGGGGTTGATTGGGGAACAGGGAGAGGGAAGAGGGCTCATGGGACTTTCGAGTAGGGGGGATACAGGAAAGGGGAAATCATTTGAAATGTATATAAAGAATATATGGAATGAAAAAAGAAAAAAAAAACTGTGTGTGAGTCTCTTTCCTGTAAAGCCCTTCTCTCTCTCCGTCAGGTTTGACTTCCCTGAGTAAAGGTGTATGCAGATAACACTTGTCAGGGAGACTTAGAGGGAGTGTTGCCTGTGCAAAAGTTGCTTTGTGAGCTTAGCATATTGAACAAATTCCAATCAGCAGAAGCAGAATGAGTGTTGTTAGTAGCTATTTGTCATATCAGTGAACTTATCACTAACTAATAACTTATTTGAAACGCTGATAGTCATAGCCCCAGCATGAATCCAATCAACACTTTAGATGGAGTACCATTTTTTTTATAAGATGTACAATTTGACAAGTGGGAGTTCTTATCTCAGTTCTGACTGACAAGCATTGCCTGGTTTCAGGCTACCTCATTGCTTCGCAGAACTTTGAAATCTAAAGAGATAAGCTTTTTTTTTTTATTTTCTTTAATCATTTCAAATGCCATTCTGCAGTATTTCCTACACCCACAAAGTCAAATTTATTCCGTTGATGATACTTATATGCTATTTATTAACTTATTTTAGTTTCCTTTTGGCTTTTTGGGGAAGGGTTTTACTAAGGAGTTGGTCTTAAACTGAGAATCCTCCTGCTCTAGCCACTGGAGAACTGGGATTACAGATGTTTGCTACTATGCCTGGCTGGACTTTTATTAATTGCTTGATAAAGAGGTATTAGATATGACTCATGCATGTGCTGCAGATTCTATTTATTTCCCCTTTTATCAGTTGCACTTAATGTAATCTTGAAGTAATTTGAAAATAATTGAAGAAATTAGTTTGGAATCTGCAGACAGTGATAGACACCTGTAAAGGTACTCATTTTTAACCGGCAGGTATGTATGGCTCCAAACAGCTATGAGTCGAACACTGGAAATTAAGTAATGTATATCAGGCAGATCATAGAAAGGATGTGTTTGTAAGGTTCAGTCTGCTGCTATGACAATGGCTACTCTCTATTCTAAAAAAATGGGTTTCTGTCTTAGTGATTTTCAACTCATTATTGCCTCTTCTTTCCCACATTAGTTTCATAGGAATGTAACTAATTTCTCATCTTCCCAAATCTGAGTAGCTTATAGGCCACTCCCACTGATAAACATAGACTCAACTGGGCCAAACGCTGAGCCTTTTAAAACTAACAAACCACACTAGTCTGGGTCAAAGCAAAGGCCTCCTTTCTTTGTTAGTGCAGGTCAGGAGGATATCATTCAGACTGAAAGTTTCCAGTTGAGCTCGGGAGGTGGAGACAGTTGCACTTCTGGGGCTGGATGGCCAGCCTGCCCAGCATACATGGTGCCTTCCACACCAGTAAGAGCCTTAGAGAAAGGAGCTGAGGACCGACACCTGTGGTTGTATGCTGGCCTCCACATGTAGGTACACACACACACTAACATGCCCAGGAGCCACCTGCCAAATGCACGTCTACACACACAGTTTTAAATTGGATTAACTTTGATGATACTCAGATTTGTGGTCTCGGGTTCCCACTTTAGAATCTCAGTTATGAGAGTGAAAAAACGTCTTCCTTCTTTTATCCTTCCTATGTGGGGAGGTGGGAGGGATGGGATATATAGTTCACCCTTTAACTATATCCCTCTTGCTACTGAGACTTATTTTGTTTTTGAACTTCCCATTTGACTCATGCAATGGCCGTTGTCTAAGTGGCAACCATCACCCACATTCCGATTTGGTTGGGTGCCATGGCTGTCCCCCTGGAGAATGGCTTTCATTCCTGTGCTTGGGTCAGGCCTGCAGAATCAGTCAGAGGCTTCAGCTGCAGTCACTGTTCCTGAACTCGGCCAACAAACAGTTCTCTGTGCCAAGCAGATGCTTCCCCTTTAGGTTATAGCTCTACTTGAAGACCAGTTTTCCTTCCTCAGAGGAAATATCAACATGGTCATAAAGTAGAAGTGTCTCCCATCAGCCAAGAATGCATCCAGGAGCAGCAGCAGTGCCGGAGAGTGGGTGTGGATAAACATTTGCGCACCAAGTACCCAGCTCTCTGGTTCTGTTTTCTCCTTTCTCTCTGTCATCTCAAAAGCCAATTTGCAGCCCACGAGAAGACCAACTTTAACTCATTCTTTTATTCCTCAGAGTTCCATACATGGCTATAACAATCTTCAGTTATTTTTACTCCCTCTTTCTGCCCCTGAGAACTTCTTTCTTTATCCTAACTGCTCACCCGCCTGTTTCCCTGACTGTGCATGTGATCCCTGGGGTTGAGTTAGAGTTGCCTGTGTGAGCAGGGCTGAGAAGCCATTCTCTGCAACAGATGACACTATCTTCAGCCACCACTAACTGTCAATGGTTCCGGGGTTGGCATGAGGCCTCATGAGGCCTTCTCCCTTCTAGGATGATGTGGACCATCCCAGTCTTGTGCCAATTAGCACTCCCACAGTGAGTTCAGGGGCACAACAGTCCTTCTGTGTCCAGAAGACAGACTACTTCTTCCCAGGCTCTGACTTACCATCTTTCTGTCCACTTCTTCCTCAGTGTACCCAAGCCTTGTGAAAATACATGCTCCATTTCTGGCTGAGAAAGTGTGTGCCTACTTTTATCTTTAAAAACACTTACTGGCTGGTTTATGGGATATGAGTCATAATACACAGAGAATTTGAAAACTGCTGTTTGTTTGTTTATTTATTTATTTATTTGTTTATTTAGTCTGGTATACTCTGGAATGCTTCCCTCAAACTGAGCTGAAGGAGAGATATTCAGATTCTCAATCTAAAGATGCAGCAGGGTGCTTTGATACAAGCCCATGATCCTAACTTCTCAGAGGCTGAGGCATGAGGGTCAAAAGTTCTAGGACTGTCTACTACACAGGGGCTTGGGTTGAAGATTATCTGGGTAATATAAAGAGAACCTGCTTAAAATAAAAGAGGAAGCAGGGTTGGAGATATATCTCTGTGGTAGAGTCCTTGCCAAGTATGCGGGAGGGTCTTGGATTCAATCTCTAGTAAGATAAATAAATGAAACCACAAGTGGAGGCTCCTTGTGATAAAGAAACCCTCAGAGACATGAGTTCTCTTCAAACAAGACAGAAAGGTCTGCTGCTGAGTCAATGTTAAAATGCCAAAATATCCTGTTGGTATTACCTTCTGGTAATTTTGACTTCTGTGAGAGATTGAGCTATTTTTTATTTTTTCTTTTCCTTATATTTTTCCCTCCATTTCTCCCCAGTGCCATCAATCAAACCCAGGGCCTTGCACATGCTAGACAAGTGCTTCCTTTTTCCTTTGTTAACCATTGATAACATCTTCTGCTCAGATGTTTTCTTTCTGTGAGGAAAACTATAGACATTTGCGAAGCCCCAGATAGCATTATTTTATGACATATGCAATCACAGTTCAGACACATGGCATTATAATTTTTTGAGGCAAGGTCTCCTATAGTGCAGAATGATTCAAACTCATTTTGTAACTGGAGTTGCCCCTAATCTTCTGATCATTCTGCACCTACCTATCAACTGCTGGGATTACAAATATGTGTCACCCCACCCATTTATGCAGTGTTGGATTAAATGTGGGACTTTGTGACTGCTTGGTAAGTACTCTATCAACTGAGTGACACCCTAGATGCAGCACATGACTCAAATCTTAAAAGCTTTAAAAACCTTAAACCACAATCCTTAAAAAAAAATCACCCTAACTGCAAACCCTCAGCTTATCCCTTACATCTCCATTTTCTCATTGAGTGGTTAAGCCTCACTGCTCTAGAGGGACAACACAATGCAAAGATAGCCCTAAATGGTAAAACCACTCTGGAAATCAGTGTGGCGGTTCCTCAGAAAATTGGGCATGCCACTCCCAGAGGACCCTGGCATACCACTCCTGGGCATATACCCAGAGGATTCCTCTGCATACAACAAAGACACATGCTCCACTATGTTTATAGCAGTCTTGTTTATAATAGCCAGAAATTGGAAGGAGCCCAGATATCCCTCAAAGGAGGAATGGATACAGAAAATGTGGTATATTTATACAATGGAGTACTACTCAGCAATTAAAAATAATGAATTCATGCAATCTGTAGGTAAATGGTTAGATCTGGAAACTATCATCCTAAGTGAGCTAACCCAATCACAAAAGAATACACACGAAATGCAATCACTGATAAGTGGATATTAATGAGCCCAGAAGCCCTAAATACTCAAGGCACAATTAAGCAAGTCAAATGACTCTCAAGAAGAAAAAAAGGAGAGGACCCTGGGCCTGTAAAGATTGGATGCAGTATTGTAGACCCAGAACAGAGAAATCGTGGGGGGGGGAAGAGTGGGGAATTGCATGGGGGGGAGAGGAATTATGGGACATATGGTGGGGGGTAACTGGGAAAGGGGAAAGCCTTTGGAATGTAAACAAAGAATATAGAAAATAAAAAACAAACAAACAAAAAAAAGATAGCCCTAAAGCTATGAGCTTCCATAACTGGGCCAAGTGGAAATGTGAAGATATTGGCCTTATGATGCCTTAGTTGTGAGGTGGGGCACTCACAATGTTCTCTTTTGTCAAGAGTGGATGAGGAGAAATCACTAAACAGTAATAGAAATTTGTGCTCTGGAGTTAGGCCTTGGAGTTTGAGTCCAAGTTTTAACATTAATTAGCTGAGTGAATATGGAAGCTAGCTTTGACTAAGTCAATATATTGTAAATAGGGGCTAAGAATGTAGCTCAGTTGATAGAGTACCTGCCCAGCTTGGCACATGATGGTGGGTTCGATCATATAAAAATGTATGTATGTATGTATTTGTATTTGTATCTGTGCAGAAATAAAATATTATAAGGAATTCAGTGCTAAAGTTTAGTTGTACATATTATCCATTTATTCGCATATGTTCGTGTATGCAGGGTTTGGATATGATTTGAGGATCCCCAACGTTGCATGTGTCAAACTCCTATTTTAATTTTAAGGTATTAAGAAGGTTTAGAATTAATCTATGGTATTTTGAGATGGGGGTTTTGAGAACAACTCGGGGAAATCCTCGTGACTGAGTCCTGGCCCTTTAAAGAAGAGTGAGAGCCTCCTAACACTAAGTTACCAGACCACCTAGGGTCCCTGTTTGCATACACCATGCTTTAGGAATGTTTCAGCAAGACCACCAATAGAGGCAACAGATTAACTTCTAGAATGGCAGCCAGGATAATTAAGGTTTTATAACTTATCCAAATAAGATATTACATTATAGAGAATGAAAAAAATTAATGCAGAATAAAATTCTCCCATTTAGGATGGCCAGACTTATCTTTTTTCTTTTTAAGATATCATCGCAGCGTACAGTTGTCAAGCCTCACGCCTCTGCCCCTGAGTGCTGGAATTATAAGTATCCAGAACTGCGTCCAACCATATTTCAACTTCATGGTAGTGGGAAAGCCAGACATGTTTGATAAGACTGGATTTTCAGTGCTGATTCTTTTCCTGGGTTAGCCATATGTGGTACAAAACTGCCTCCAACTAGCCTGGACTTTCTACTGTCCACCAGCTCCTGATAATGTCATCATGTCATGACTCCATCAGGGAATTAACATTGACCAAGGAAAACCTTTTTGGCCCAGTCACACCTCAGTGATTGGCTCCACAGAGGGGTACAGGGCATCACCATCTGTAGTGCCTTGAATGGGTCCCATAGGTTCATTTATTTAAATGCTTGGTCTGCAGCTGGTAGAACTATTTACAAAGGCTTAAGAGGTGTGGCCTTGTTGGAAGAGGTATGTGACTGTAGGTAAGCTTTGAGGTTTAAAACGACTCATGTGATTCCCACTGCCTCTCCTTGAATCGTAGTTGTAGATGAAGATGTGAGCTCTGAGCTGTTCCCTCGTTCCACGCTCTGAAACACTTAGCCAAATCAAATACTTTCTTTTATAAGTTGCCTTGGCCATGGTTTTGTCACAACAATAGAAAAGTAACTAAGACAGCATCCAGCTGTAATCATATGACACCTGGAAGGGCATGGGCTCAATTTTTTTGTTGACCTCACTGCAATTTTCAACTTGTGGTAGTTTTATCCTTATGTAACCCATCCTAAGTAAGAGAGCACTATAGATTGTAAAACATATCTTTGAGTTTCCCTTTGATTTTCATTTTCTTTTGTTTTGCTAACATTGTGTATTGGACCTTAGTTGTCTCTTGCAAGAGCCCGATCTTCCTGCCTCTAGTTTTTCTCCTTCTGAATTTATTCATCAGGAAGTTGTAAACAAAGCTTGTCAAATATCACTTCTGTCGTGTAAAGGCTAAACAGAACCATTCACACAAATCCTGCTTTCTTTGTCAGAGTTGCCTTTGCTTTTACTTCTTTGAATGGCTTTCCACGAAATTGGTTGGTTGAATCATGTTTATCTTTTGAAGCTTCCTGATGTCCAATGTCATTTGCTTGAAGAATCAGCCTGATGTCACCAGCTCTTTTATCTCTCATTCTTCATGTATTGTATTCAAACTTTCCAATGGTAGATGGAAAATTCTCAGTCTGGTATTGTATAATATCCAGGAATCATCATAAAAGAAATGAGTTTAAAATAAGAATAAGTGGTGCCTTTGTTTAGGAGAATGTGTGAAGTGATCTGGGTTATAGGAAGACCTCAGAGAGTGTATTGGGGATGGGATGAATACAGCTAAGTTAGAGTACAAAATATGCAATGACATCTGGTTGAGTTTGGAAGAGTGATACTCATGGAGATGAAGGAAAGGGAGTTTACAGGAAGGAAAGGGCTAAGCACCATGACAAATACTTAGACCCCTTGGAAAAGAGATGAGAATGGAAGGAATAGAGAAGACAATTAACTAAAAAACTTTGAAGAATGGAGCTATGTGTCCATCAACTTAACCATGTACTACAGAGTACTCTCAATGATAATTTAAATATTTAGAAGCCATCTGTTCATTATAGTGATTATGGTCATTGGAGGAAGAAAATGCCACTCAAATTTGGTAGTCAAGGAACCCTGGTATAAACAGGTTTCAGGCAAACTAAGGTGGACAGCGTATTCATGTATTCTGAAGGAGAGAGTGACATTGCCAGATGGAATCAGAGGAAGTTTAGCTAAATGGAAGGAGCTAAAGGTCAGTTAATCCAGTCACCATGCCACGGGTCCCCAAGGAGATACTTCGAGACACAGTCTCCTTTAGCTCACTATATTTCAATGTGTGATATTTCCAACATCTTCTCTTGGCCATACCCTCCTGGAAGTCAGTGGATTCTGGCAATCATTGAGCGGCGTATTCTGTCTAGACGACCACACAGCAGATTAGCTGGAGAGAAATTTGAAGAGGCAAACAAAAAAAAAATCGTCAGTGCATACAAATGTGTGAGTTGTTGCATGAGATGAAAGACAACGAGTAGAATCAGGCACTGAGGCCAACATGCGACCGGCAGTAGACTACAGCACCAGCAAGCCGCGCTCAAGACCCCCAAAACCCGGCAACAACTGCAGTGTGAAGTAACTAGGCACACTGAAGATTTCCCATCAGAGGACATTCACTGTTTCCTCCTCAGTGTGTGTGGGAACTTGATTTAACTTCATCTGCATCTCTAAAGGCAGCGCGGTTCATCTAAAATACAGGTCCCTTGCTTATTTGTACACATAACTTGCTTTTTCTACTCAACAACATATCTCCCCAAAGGAGTAAGCATTATTTATCTTTTTGTCATTCCAGAGTCCTGTAAGACAATCGCTTGTATAGAATATGTGTGCTAGTCCTTTATGCTAAAGAGATAATCACAAATGATAATATTCTCCGGTTCAAAATACAGCCTCCAATCCAACATTCAGGTAGAACCCAATTTCATTCTCTCTCCCTCCCTTACTCTCTTTCTCCCTCCCTACTCGTGTGTATGTGTGTGTGTGTGTGTGTGTGTGTGTGTGTGTGTGTGAATGAAGATGCAGCACCAGCTTGGATGTTGGTCATCTTCTTCCATATTTTTAAGTCATGATTTCTTTGTTGTTTTTCTGTCTCCATCTCCCTATTTCCTTGTATAGGCCCTGGAATTACAGATGCTCTTACTGTGCATCCAGTTTTTAGATGGGGTATGGGGATTTGAATTCAGGTCTTCATGCTTGTGTGGCAAATGTTTTCACTTACTGAGCCGTCTCCATAGTCCCTAAATTATTTTTCTCTTATTGGAGGAGTATGCTTTGATTTGTTGTAACTCTGTCTTTGCTCAACTGGTTTTCACAATCACTGAGTCACCAAGTTGTGGACATACTTTTGGTGTCAACATGAGTCTACTTCATGCTATGTGCTGACTCTTTGGTTCCCTAATATTTTATCATTTTCTTGGTTTCATGAAATTAGAAATACTCAGAATGCTTGTCTTTCATTTATCAGTAAAAGTAAGCAAAATTTAGGCTAGCTAATGGATCTTATTTATTGAAGCCAATAGCTGACCCAGCCTTGCTCAGTTTCCATCTCTGCTCCTCCATGACTCCGTAACTGGTTTGTCTGGTTTTCCTAGATTGACTCATTGACTTCTGGAATGGTTTCTAATATCCCTTTCCCCAGGTCACAGGGTTCTTATCTTGATCCTGGTATTGAACACTTACAGCATCAATGCAGAGTATATTCTTGTTTAGTTTATTAGTTGACTGAAAACTTTAAGAACATATGGTCACAATATGGGCCAGTGTGGATATCTATAAAAACACCAGTCAGTTCTAGGGCTTACATGACAGGAGGCACCTAGGTCCCATTCCTTGCCTTAAAGATTTATCATTGGCCAGATGTGTTATCTACTTATCTAGAGATGTTATCAAATGACAACACTAAAGGTGGATAATGAGTGAATATTGAGAGATACAATTGGGAGAATTGGGTGGAGACCTCCTATAAGACTGATTATTTGCTGAGTTAAGGATGTAAACAGAAAGTGGCAAAATTGTCTTGGAAGTCAAATTGGACAACATATTTCCATTGGCTCAGTGTTCTTTTGCATAGTACATGTACATGTAGTTCTTGAGAGCCATTTTTTCACATCCCCCACAAAGTTAAAGAACAACCTGGCTTAAATAGCATATTTCTTCCTGATTAATGTGTCAAAATGATTAAATCTAGTCTGCAACTAAAGGTGGAAAAGAGACCTTTCATAAAGATCTGGGAAACACTGCTTTATCCAGAGGCTGAAAGTTCTAAACCAGAAAACCTTAGATGAATTGGATATGATTTGTTGTTTTACTCAAGAGACACACAGTAGCAAGAAGGTAGAATACCTTGCCTGATTTGTAAAGAAGAAGGAATGTTAAGACCAGTGTCTAGGACTTTAATGGTGTCCTTTGTATTACTTGGTTTAAAGTTATTTTCAGGCAAATGTAGGCCTGTAACGTTTAAGGTTTGGGAAGGGCTGTGCTATATAGGCTAGCTAGTAAGATTGAGGTTTGTCTTGCCTTGATACAAAGTCATATTAAGATTCCTTGGCTGGTGAGAGCAGAATTTGTAGGTGTTTAGTGCCTGGCTCACAGTGTTGGTAAACTCTTACTGTGTTGGGAAGACAGAGTGGGGATATTTGAGCCAGCCAGCTTCTTGCAGACAGTTTAATGTTGTTTATCCATTTAGAGAGCCAACGCCCACCTCTCAGCAGTTGTTTCTGGCTTTTAAACTCCCCAGCTCTTGTTCCCTAGTGATTTCCAGTCTAACATCATAGTTGTTTAAATGTAGCTTACATCCTTTCCTCCCAAGTCCCCACTGCATAGTAATGCTCTATAGGACTGTAACAACATACTGGGTCCTTCCAAAGTTCTGTTCTCTCCACGGACTTTCAAACACCCCAGCTTAACATTAAGTCCTTATGATCTTGCATAACGTTTTTCAGGGAAAAAGGATTGAGATGCACAGTCTCTGGTACTGGCTACTTAATGTGATCGAGGAATTGCTAAAGAAGGATTATTATGAAAAAAAGAGTCCTTTATTCTTTTATGTAATTTGGAGTTAAAAAATATAAAGCAAACTAATACCTCCCGAGATGGGAACCTGCCACTTTCACCACATATGCCTGACGTTGGATAAAGCATAATACGCACTGGTAAAACCAGATTCTATTTTTCTTCTTATCCTACATTTACGCTCATATCTCTACAGTTCTTAGTAGAAGCAGGGGGAGAAAAACAGCAGGAAATAGAAGTAGTTAGAACCCTAAACAATCTGAAAGGAAATGGCAAAGCTAAGCAATTCCATATTTCATCATTTAGACAAAAGAAAATATTTGGTTTTAAAATAATATCTTCTTAAGAATATTTACACAGTTGATTTAACCATCTATCAGTTGATGCCCATTGTATGCTTTAGATAACATTGTTGAATTTCCTTTGACTTCACATGAGGTGAACTTGCCAGAGGAGAGAGGCATGCAGGCAGGCCTGCTCTGTCCCTGCAGAAGTCATCTATTCCACAGCTGCTGGAGTCCCCGAAGGCTCCTGCACGCTGCACTTTGTGGCTCAGCCTCCGTGCCGAGGAGGCCGCATTCCTTATAACATCTTCTTATTCTCGCTCCACTAACTGGATGCTTGTAAACCACGCTTTAAAAAAATCAGTCTGAGAAGTAATAAAACACAGTGCGTAGTATTCATGTCTTCACACCCAGCATATTTTGGTTTTAATTGTTAAAAAAAAAGAAATCTATGAAATTTAATTTGAATATGAAGGTTTTTCTTTTTACAATTCTTGGAAAGTAGGACACCTCAAAATATTTGTGATCCAGGTGTTAGCCTGCCAGGATTCTCATTTAAAGTGGGCAAATAGCCACCTTTTAAGCAATCAACTGCTTCTAAGCCTTGTGCCCAGAAGCCACATGCCGCCCCTTCCCACCTGTGGCCTGGGGCCAGCAGGTGAGTGTCTCAGACCTCTGACAATTATGATGCAAATCTTATAGCTTGCATTCTGAACACATGGTAGACTTAGCAATGAGTCAAAATATGTTTAACAAGAGTTCAGGCGTGTTGTCGAAAGCAAATACACAATAATAACTTCATGTTTTTATCCACAGATGATGTCGGTCTTTGCTACAACAATTTTAAAGCTAGTCTATTGCGGGATTTTCCCTGTCCAATCACATTAGAGCAATGAAAGGCCTGTGATTGGATAGGAAAAGGGAGGCGGAGCTAGGAGTTGGGGACTATGAAGAGTTTGGAGGAGAACTGAGATGGCTTAGGACATGGGCCTGTGAGGCATTTACTAGTCACAAATAGCTATGTTTTTATAAGGTTAGAAATATTGGAATAAAGCTTTTATCACTATCAATTGGCTCTAAAATTATTGTATTAACATCTTGTAAATTGTGATATTATTTATACATAAATCTGATTGGTTAATTAAACACTAAGAGTCTTGAGTCTACCAGGTAATCAGGTTATGAGGTGGCAGATCGTGGGGTGTGTGGGGCATTGTGTGGAAATGGGAGGAACTTGGGGTCCCCGCCAGAGAGATTGCAGGCAGAGGGACTGCCGAGTGAGACTCACTGGGAAGGAGCCTTGTGACCCCATGGGAGCTCTGTGGCTCCCCCAATTTCCTTGCCAGCACTAGTGCAGGAACATGAATTCTCTTTTTTAATACTTCCCACAACACCATCCATATCCATATAGGAAAATACTCATGTGTATGGTCCATGTAATAACTATGAAGAATGTATATTCAGGACAACTTGTCCAGTTAGGGACACATGCATATTAAAGATGATTTGTAAAGCCGTTGCATCTGCTAATTGGTGGATTTTTCTAGGGAGAATTACACTAAAAACACAATATAGGTTGTCACAAGAGAGCTTTCTAGATCATATGTATCTTGAACTGTTCCTTTACACAGCTTGTGGATAGAGGGTAGCTTCAAGTCACCTGTAGGTACACAGGTCTGGGTGATGAGACCCCGATTACAAAGGGTGCATGTGTTCCCAAAGCAGTTCTGTCAGGAGACATAGGCTCCCCCACGACTGGGTGCCTCTCTCCTCAGACTCACTGTACTTGTTCAAGTGATCACCACAAATGAAGACAAAACACAGGATGCCTCACCTGCTGTAGTCAGTTAGAGCCAGCTTGATGGGTTGGTGGGTTTTTCAAGGGGAAATGATATTTAGGCCAAAGCAAGCATTTAAACTCAGTTAAATGGTATTTCCCCATGAAGATGCTTATCCGCCAATTTGTACAATCCACCCGATGTTCACAATAGTGCCATATAGATTTTCATGGCTTTTCTTGGGCAGACACAAACAAATGTCTCATCCAGATTGGGCCAATGGCCACAGAAAGGATTCCACTCAAGCCCTGCTTGCGTGAGTGTGTTTATTAAGATCTCTCACAGAAGCATGGATGGAAGGCCACCCCAGCCCGGCAATGATCCATGAAGGCTGCAACCCTTCTGACCTTTAGGAGAGAGCTCTCTACCGTGCTTTCAGACAGCTCACCAGAGAGCCTCCTCTTCCTGCAGCTGCCTACTGTGTTTCTGAGCTTGAATAGGAGCCTGGGCAATTCTGGAACTCTTCGAGCTCAAGAGAACATCCTAAGTAGCAGTAGCTAAATCTATTTTTTATTGGTTATTTTCTTTATTTACATTTCAAATGTTATCCCTTTTCCCAGTTCCTTCCCTCACCGGAAACCCTCTATCCCATCCCCCTCTCCCTGCTTCTATGAGGGTGTTCCCCCACCCACCCACCCACTCCCACCTCCCCAACAATGGGACATCTATCGAGTCTTCATAGGAACAAGGACATCTCCTCCCATTGATGCCTGGCAAGGCCATCCTCTGTACATGTGAAGCTGGAGCCATGGGACCCTCCATATGAACTCCTCGGTTGGTGGCTTAGTCCCTGGGAGCTCTGGGCAGGGGTGGGGGTTGGGAGTTGGTTGATATTGTTGTTCTTCCTATGGGGTTGTAAACCCCTTCAGCTCCTTCAGTCCTTTCTTTAATTCCTACATTGGGGACCCCACACTCAGTCCCAATGGTTAGCTGTGAAATCAGCCTCTGTATTTGTAAGACTCTGGCAGGGCCTCTCAGAAGACAGCCATATCAGGCTGCTTTCAGCAAGTACTTCTTGGCATCCACAATAGTGTCAGGGTTTGGTAACTATATGGGATGCATCCCCAAGTGGGAGAGTCTCTGGATGGCCTTCCCTTCCGTCTCTGTTCTACACTTTGTCTCCATATTTGCTCCTGTGAGTGTTTTGTTCCCTTTTCTAAGAAGAACTGAAGCACCCACACTTTGGTCTTCCTTCTTGAACTTCATGTGGTCTGTGAATTGTATCTTGGGCATTTGGAACTTCTGGGCTAACATCCATTTATCAGTGAGTGCATATCGTGTGTGCTCTTTTGTGGTTGGGTTACCTCCATTTGCCTAAGAATTTCATGAATTCCTTGTTTTTAATAGCTGAGTAGTACTACATTGTATAAATGTACCACATTTTCTGTATCCATTCTCTCTTGAAGGACTTCTGGGTTGCTTCTAGCTTCTGCCTATTATAAGTAAGACTGCAATGAACATAGTAGAGCATGTGTTCTTATTACATGTTGGGGCATCTTCTGGGTATATGCCCAGGAGTGGTATACCTGGGTCCTCAGGTAATACTATGTCCAATTTTCTGAGGAACCTCCAGACTGTTTTCCAGAGGGGTTGTACCAGCTTGCAATTCCACCAACTCCCTCCAGCAGGAAAGTTTCCATTTGGAAGAAAGAGCTCATGCAGTACATAGGAAACATTATGAAGAATGAATTAAAATTTATCACAAAATGTCTTTCTATTTATGCCTTCATTTTCATGACTGTTTAGTGCATAGAGAAGAGGGCTGGAAGAGCTAGAGAAGATGAGAATCACAGGAAACATTGAGAGGACACGGACAAGGAGAACGGCTCATGCGTAATAGGTAACGCAAAAGGTATTAGGTGATCGCTGAGCTGGTCTTTTGAGGGCCCGCTTTCCCACACAACACAGTTGATAGCCAGAAAGCTTTCCATCCCACTGAAGACAAGAGACTATCATTCTAAGAATAGGGATGGAGAGCAAAAAGGACAGGCAAAATCCACAGGAGACAGAACACTGTGGGAGACCAAAGGCTATTGTGTGCGATGCAGGGCTGCCCTGAGCCAACAGGAAAGGCTCCTGGAAGGAGATGAGTGACAATCTGAGCAAGCAGAGGCATGCGCAGTGTGTGGGGCAAGATGGCTGCTCTGTGGAACTCTTAGTGTTAGTTTTATGAATGAGGTCCACCCTAAGCACACAAGGGAATGAGGAGTTTCTCATAGGACAAGAAGGATATTAACTGAGGAAATCCTATCATCAGAGGGGAAACCAGGGACAAGAATTGCACAGGGTGGACAGAGAATGGTCACCAGGACAACAGAACAGTCTCCATTAATCACTGGGATCAAATGGTCCCTGGTATGCGGAAATACTGTACATCCCTTTGGGGGTTGTAATATGTATTTGTGCTGAAATAAACAAGCCCATTCTCTGAAACCAGCGATATTGAATTCTAATAAAATTTCTATTTGAGTGATGCTTTGTCTACCTGCCAATCACAATAGGATTTTTGTGCTGGAGTAGGAGAGGCCAGGCAGGAAGGAGTATAGAGCCGAGGGTGTTTAGTTCTTACAGCCCGGGATCTGTCATTCATTCTTGATGGCCTTATTACTGTAACAGACCAGATTCACTTATGGACAAATAATTGATTCAGCTTTTTATGGCAAATAGGAAGTATTTTATTTCCTTCTTTGTATGAATTTCTGTAATTGTTTCTTAGTTTTTCTTAACTTATTTGGACCCTGTGAGAAAGAAAATATCTTAGGTCTGAGTGACACAAACCTATTTTTTTATAGACAGATGCCCCTGATGTTGCTTCACTATATGAAATTAAGGAGATGAGTAACAGAGACCCTTAGAGAACAATGTCCTATTTCTTTATTTCTAAACAACATTAAAACGAATACAGTTGAACACACCTGCTCATTCCAATGAGCCTTCAGCATTTGTTCCATGATGTCTGAGTTGTTATAAGAGCCCACAGGAAACTTTTCTGGCCTCCTCAAGATCCATTCTTAAAATTACCAAGAGCAGTAGAAGCATTCTGGGAATCAGTGAGTTTTTGTCATATTTATTTTTAAAAGTTATGGTTCTTATTCAGTCACCAAATAATTCTACTGGCATTTGCTCTACGGTTCTCTTGAAGTAGGTTTCTTTTAAAAAAGTATTTATTAATGTGTACGTTTTTCTAGTTTGCTTCCTGTTGCTCTGAGAGAGGCCATGACCAGAAGCATCTCGAGGAGGAGAGAATTTCTTTAATCTTACAGGTTACAGCCCATCATTAAAGGAAGCCAAGGCCGGAACACACGACAGGAGCCAGAGGCAGAAACCATAGGAACACTGCTTACTGGCTTCATTCTCATGGTTTGCTTAGCTAGCTTTCTTACACAGCCCAGGCCTTTCTTCCTAGTGATGACATCATCCACAGTGGGCTGGACCCTTCTACATCCGTTAGCAATGAAGAAGATGCTTCATAGACACGCTCACAGGTCAATCTGATCCAGCCCGCTCTTCAGTTCAAGTTTTGTCAAGTTGACAATAGAAATTCACCAGGACAGGATCCACTTTCGTTTGTGCCTGAGTTCTGTTAATATTTATTGAATTTGTAATTAAGATTTAGTATTAAAAGTGACAAGAGTGGCCAAGAGTAGTGGTGCACACCTGTAATGACAGCATTTGGGAAGAGGAGGCAGAGACCTCAGACGCTCAAGGTCACACTCAGCTAAACAACTTAAGGACAGCCTAGGCCTCATGGACTTTATGTAAAGGAAACAAAACAGCACGTTTTAAGTAAATTTAAGGAGCTTATTTATAGTGATGAATGTTATTTATCCCTTATGCAAATCCCCTCATTCTGTATGTGAGTAGAAGACGGCTTCCTGGCTTTTCGGTGTCTGGTATGCACACGGTCTTTTGCTGTACGTTGTTTTGAAGGTGGTAGATGGTGAATCTAGTCTCATTTCCCCTTGTTGGAAAATGCAAGATTATCTTAAAAACATTTCAGGTTACTGTGTATGTGTCATTGATATACAACAAAACCCAGACCGAGGTGTCATCTAGGGTCTAGTTGCAGCATGGAACTGGTCCATATTGGTGAACACACGCGGTGCCTACTCTTGGTGTCTCTTGCACTTCTGTCACAGGATCTGTAACCTGATTAGTCAGGTGAAGCTCTGGGTTCTTTGAGTTAACACAACCTCCCCCAAATCCTGACATATTTCATTATACAGAATAAAAAGTATTTTCATTAACGTCACCCTTAGCTTTACTTAAAAAGCCCTGGAAAATTTAGAAAATCATCAAACCTGTGGTGACAAATGTAAGCTTTCCAAAATTCTGTTTTTGTTTGGAAACTTAAATTTTATAATTCACAAGAAACAAACCTGTGAATTTTCTTTGAAATGGTTGGCTGGCTTCTTTTGTTTTGCAGGGGCGATCAGCCAAATGGCCAAACCTGTGTAACCATAGTCTGTCTGCCATTCTACAAAAGGATGGTATGTAGTTTGTGATTCAAAAATCTCACGGACATTAGCTCTTGCAAAACCATTATATGCAGAGGGCTTCATTTCTACTGCCCATTACATTTCATAGTGTTAAAAAGACAAATGGAGATATGGAGATTTAATACCATTATTAGTTACTTCCTCAAAAAATTTTTTAATTTAAATCAGTCTTGGTAAAGCTTATGAATGAGCAGAGTTGGGCATCCTTCCTTGGGGCTAAGCCATAGTTTTATAGTACAGACTTCTGTTGTGTCCTGTCTGGGTACCCATGGGCACAGAGAAAAGGACACAAGTGCCCTGGTGGGATCATAAAAGTAATCGTGATTTCTCAAATCACTGAAGAGTCTTTCAGGGACCCCCACAGAACAGTAGAACACGTTCTAAGCCAGCGATCCTCAGTCTTTCTACTACTATGACCTTTTAATATAGTTTTTCATGTTGTAATGACCCCCAACCATAAAATTATTTTTGTTGCTACTTCTTAGCTGTAATTTTGCTACTATTATAAATCATATCCAATATGCAGGATATCTAATACATGACCCCTATGAAAGGGTTGTTTGACACCCCCCCCCAAATAGGTAGAGACCCACAGGTTGAGAACCACTGTTTTAAGGTGCTTGCCCCAGAACAATGTATTGATTGCATATTTCTCAGGAAGTCTTCCTTACAAATGAAATACTGGCAGGTTGGCTGAGTGGGCAAAGCCACTTGCCACCAAGTCTGAAGACTTTAGTCTAATTCCCAGACAGGAAGGAGGGCACTGATTCCTCCATATACACTGCAGCACCCTTCCGACGAACTAATAAATGTGAAACAACTAATTAGTCTTAGTGGTTTTGAAATCTCCCCCCTTTTCTCTCTTTCCCCTTCCTTCAGGCTTCCTCAAGCTGTTTCCTTTGCAATGAAGAAGCTTCCTAGTTTAATACAGCATGCACTTCATATGTGTACATTGCACTGGGAGCTAGGGTTCTGCTTTTATTATTTTTTAATGTAGATGCCTTTTTTTTTTGCTGTTTACTTTCCTCCTGTGTACAGACTTCAGTTATAAAGTTTTGTCATGAAAATTCACAGCCCATTAACATCATGACTAGCAAACCACAGTGTGTTTGTGTCTGAACAAAGAAACATCTATTTTGAGTCCTGATGGTTAGCGATATCATGGAGACTCAAGGAATATCGTCCCATTCATCAAGTGCAGCCAAAATCTTATCTCCCTCGAAGAAAGGGAAAAAAAAATCTTTTAACAAATTTAGTAGAAATCATGCTTCCTCTATGAACTGACAGACTATCTTTTCTGGACACAGATGTGAACAGCTGTTGCCGGTCCTCGGGGGAGGACCCTGTGCTGTCTTCTCTTCTTTCTCATTCCCACACCTATAAATTCGGCCTGTTCACACTTTGCAGAGATGAATTCGGTCCTCAGAGTCGTGGTAACCAATACCAGACTGCGTAACCGACAAGCTTTGAAATGCCCGCACATAAGCAAGTATTCACCATGTCTACAGCAGTGAGCCACAGCACGCTGGAGGATCGGTCATCATTACAACCGCGTGGATTTCTAATATGAGCCGGAAATCTGGTAAGTTAATAGAAACAAAGCCCTCCACTTAATACAGGCACAACAGAGGCCTTTCTACTTCTAATTTTAATCAAAGCTTGCAGGAAGATTCATTTAGCTTTACGGCTCACACAGTCTTATTATAATCCAATGGCTCTCAACCTTCCTGATGCTGCAACCCTTTAATACAGTTGTGGTAACTCCCGACTATTTTTGTTGTGAATTCATAAGTGTAGTTTTTCTACTGTTATAAATCATAATGCAAACATCCGTGTTTTCTGATGACCTTAGGCAACGCCTGTGAAAGGGTCATTTCATTCCTGAAGAGGTTGTGACCCGCAGTTTAAGGGGTTAAGAACTGGTGGTATAACCCCTGTACCCCTACTAGGGAGAAGGATAAGAGTGGCTGTTCTCAGACACAGGAAGAGACACTCAGTCGTATCTGTAGGCAAGGAGGGGACATTTACAGCTTAGAAGGTCTCTTGAGACTCTCCTGTCCTTACTTCCTGTCCCAAGTCGCCTAAGGCTGGTGTTGCGTAGACACATCGCATGGGCTGGAACACAAAAGCCAACCAGCTAAGACCTGGGAGTGCTCTTCAGTGCATAGAAGACCTTGCACTACGAGACCATTGATTTCCAAGGCTCCGTGACTACCAAGTTTTGCAATCTCATATTTCTAGACTGGCTTCAAACTTTACAGGTGACCTCGAGCTTTGATCCTCTCCCCTCTAATTCCAAAGGGCTGGGATTAGAGGCATGTCATTGGCATGCACACCCACAGACCATGTGTGTGTGTTACTGGAGTTTGAACCTGGGGCCTCATGCATGCTGGGTAAGCTCTCTACTAACTGAGCTACTTTCTCAGACAAGGATTCCTAATTCATCTGGACCTTTAAAAATTGAATCTGAGGCTTTTGCTGACGGCATCAAAGCACAAGTTGGGAACGCATCACTCCACTAACAACATGCCTATGATACAGAGACAGAACACCCAGTAAGCTTGAGGAAGTTGTTTGCCTAGGCCATATGATCACTGCCCAGTGGAGTCTGCATTCTTCACCACTGGCCTCCCTATCATGGAAAGCCCTACTGGCTGGCCAGTGCTTTAATGTTCGGAACATTTGCTTGTTTGAAGCCACTCCTTCCTGAAGTTTTTCCTTACGTCCCTCTAGTGTCTGCCTTTGCATTTGTTTGTAATTGTTTTGTTGTATTTTCTTTTTGGTAGGTAAAAATTTTTTTGAACGATGTTGCCCATGGTAGGATTTTTCGGGTTCTAATTAGTTGGGTAAACAAGACAATCCACCTCTTCACGCCAAAATGCGTAGAGTGTGTTGCTATCCCGGAGCTTCAGATATCTGGATAACTACAGACTGGTGGGTGGATTCTGCTTCCAGATTTTTCCAAGCCCAAATCAGCAGCTTCCTCTGCTTCTTTGGAGTGAGATCAATGCGCTCATTGGCTGGAAGCTTCTCCCATTGGCTGGATGACTCCCTCTGATTTAAGCATTGCCCATTGGTTGAAAGAGTCTCTCTGACTTAAACGTCTCCCATTGGCTGGAAGATTCCCTCTGACTTAAACATCTCCTATAGGCTGAAAGACTCCCTCTGATGTAAACATCTCCCATTGGCTGGAAGACTTCCTCTGATTTAAGTGTCAGCCCAGGATTCTTTTGTTTCCTTGTTATTCTTCACATTGGTTGGTTTCTATAGGCTGTGGGCTCAGAGAAGTCTTGTAAGGAAGAGCCAGATAGCTGATCTCTTCCAAGTCTTCTGCACTTTATGAAGACTTGGCCAAGCTCTGCAAGCCTGGTGCACTGGAAGCAGCCTTTGACTTTCTCCTTTGTGATTAGTTGTGTGCTGGTTTCTTGAGCCACAGTCTACTCTGTAGGAAAAGAAGGCGAGTTAAATGAAAGGGAGCCAGAAAGGGTGGGGGCGCTTTTCTTCTTGTGCGTACATGTGCGCCCTATATTTATGCACAAGGAGGTCATAGGTCATCATCCTGTGTTATCCTATCTTATATCATGCCCTACTTCGGTTTTTGAGATAGGGTCTCTCAGAGAGTCCAGAGATTAGAGCTAGATTGCCCGGCTAGCCCAGCTAGGAAACCCCACCAATCCTCCTGTTTCTATCTCTAACGGGAGTTACGGGTGCATGCACCTGGCTTTTCTACGGGTGCTGAGAATCTGAATTCAGGTCCACATTCTATACAGCGAGCACTTTACTCACCAAGCCATCTCTCTAGTTATAGGGGAGACTTAAAACCCTAAGTCATGTTATAACTCTTGTAGATTTTAGATTTCAGTCTCGGACACACTATGAATATAAAGAACAGAGTAGCAGAGGCTGAGCTGGTTGCAGGATCAGACACTCCCTTTGCTTTTGTGCTGAATCCCAGGGATTGATGTGTGGCCATTTGTAAATCTTACAATAGCTGGAGGAGCATGGGAGACTTAGCTTGGGTGTCAATCATGAGTCTATAACCTACTAGCTATGCGACTTAGAAAGGTTACTTTATTCTTCAAACACTCATTTTCTTTTTAATTTGTAAAAATTAAGTACAAAAATCTGCTTCATAAAGTTGTTAGGATCTGTCTATGACTCATGACAGCAGCGGCCACCCTAGCATGGGCCATAGCTGAAGATCTCATCAGCTGGGCTGTCTGCAGAAACGCCCATCGCAATATTAACTCAACAGAGTATGAACGAGTTTCCATGTTTACTTCCCAACCTGCCAGCAGAAGAAAGCCCAAGTATTTAGTCATGTTAGGCATGCTAAATAATGAAGTATTACAGAGCAATGAAGTCAAGAAAGTTTAGAAACATTCACCATGTACGATTATAAGCTCAATAATTTTTTATTTTATATTTACTTATTTTATTATTATTCCTGTGTGTGTGCTCTCTCTGTGTGTGTGTGTGTGTGTGTGTGTGTGTATGCATGCATACACACAGAGGTGCCACAGTACGTGTTACAGGACTCGGTTCTCTCATTCCACCATGTGAGTCCTAGGAATTGAACTCAGGCCATCAATCTTGGTAACAAACACCTTTACCCTACCAGCTGATTGATCCGTCTCACTGGACCCAAGCTCTGGTTAATTTCTAATGGGTGTCACAGGACTGAATGTGAGTTTAGTCACGAACACCCAGGGGTCTGTACTCCTTCAGTGTGTTTTCCTCTGATGTTGGCTGGGCACTGGATACAGTCAGTGTTTGGGGGGGAAGGAGGATGGCCTGGAGCCTGCACTGTTCGGGTTTTCCGCAATCACCCACACCCACATCAGTAGCTGAACAATCTGTATCTTATCAGGGCAGCTATGCAGCTTATCTGAGGACAGCCAGAGAGTAAGGAGAGCATTGCCAAGAAAAAAAATTATACTTTTAGATTAATTCTCTCTTGGAAAACAAAAACAAAACAACAGAAGTTACTTATTCACAGCCAAAGAATCCAAATTCCAGAGATTTGGCCATATCGGGGAGAAATGGGGGAAGGCAGTTTACAGCTTCCACTGACTTACTTTGGGAAGGGTCCTTGGTAGAGTTACGTCTGGGAGAGACAGATTTTTGCTAGACATGTGTTAAATTTAATGTGGTGTAAACAGTGTATAAATCTTTGTATCCCGATCCTTCCTGCTGGCTATGCTCCTTTTGTTTTGAAGTAGTAAATGCTAACAGTTACCACACAGCTGCTTGTGCAAACTATAGAAGATAGCGTCTGGAGTTGGGCAGATCTGCCAAAAAGCCACGGATGCCTCCTGACGACCTACATCTGCTCTCTGCCTGGAGCCGATAGTGTGAGTGAGTCAGAGATAAACATGCCTCTTCGGTCAACAGCAGCCCCTTTCCCTTCGCTTTAGGGATGGCTGGGACTTTAGAGCTAAGTCAGTGTAATAAATATGTATTTACTCTTTCCTTGCCCAAAGGCAAGCGCTTGGTAGACGGTATTTTCATCACGAAGCATCTAGAGGAAAAAAAGATTTCCCAGCTTCCCGGCGCGCATTCAAGCCCCACTGTGTCCTCTGGCGCCATCGCTCAATCTGTTCTGTTCCTCTGACCTCAGCCCGCGCTCCACGGAGGTGGGTATCACTCTCCTTCCCTGCCCTTTGTGTTGTAACCGACTGTGAAGTCACAGCTGGCATGGTGCTTCCAAAATCACAGCCCTGCAAAATGGCTCAGTGAGTCGACGCTTACGGCAAGCTGGATGACCTGTTTGTTCCCCGGGAACCATGTAATGAGAGAAAATACAAAACTGACTACTAAGGGTTGCTCTCTGACCGCCGCATGCATACTGTGGTACACGTGTGTACACACATTCACAGACTAAGGAAGTAAATGTAACTAAAAATTGAAACGTGATGATCAGAGGTGTTTCCACATGCCTGTAATTCCAGCACCCAGGAAGCTGAGGCAGAAGGATTGTTAAGAGGTTAAATCTAGCCTGGGCTTACATATATATTGAGTTTAAGACGTGTCTTGGCAACTTTTTCAGACACTTAAAAAAACACTGTGAAAATTATGAAGATTGGTGATGAGATAAAGAGGGCTCATGCTGGTGACTTAGCTTTACAAAAATACTGTTTACATGTGTGGCACCCTTAGGTGTGGACAGATATACTCTGATGTCTGTAAGTTCTTTGGCAGAACACAAACAAGCAGATACCACCTCAAAAACTTTACTTAGCATTTTAAAATTTTAGCTGCATTTTAAGTGACACAATTTTTTTTTAAAATAACACATACTTGTTGGACAACATAGGATAGGTTGTAAATTGTGTACTAATTGAATAAATAAGCACATGTGTGCCCTGGAATGTCTTGGGAAACATTCAGAGTCTCTCTTGTATGGTACATTGTGTCTCTATGTGGTTGCCCTGTCGGGCAATACCAGAGTGTCTTACTCCTGTCTAACTCAATCCCCACTGATCAGCTGTGTCCGTTTGCCTCCTCCCTCGTGTCCCCAGTCTCCTGTAGCCACCATCCCACCCCCTGTTGCTATGACATCGATTGACTTTCTGATATTCTCTGTGAGTGAGCCACACAGTCCCATCTCTGTGCTCAACAATTTCATTTAGCTTAACGGCTTCCAGTTTCATACACGCTGCAAATCATGGAGTTTTATTCCTCTTTTTATGGCCAAACAGAAGTCCACTGTGAACGCTTACCACATTTTCTTTAACTATTCTTCCACTGATGGACATGAAGTTTGTTTGTGTTTCTTGGCTATTGTAGGCTTTGAATTTCTGTATGCTCCCTGGAGCTGACAGAATACTGTGCTCCTGGACATGCTATAATCATAACTATGAACACTGCGATCAGGGAAAGGTCCAGGCTTAGTTTTGTTCCCCTAAAATAATAACTTCAGAGAAGCAACCAGAGTAATGTTTGGACAAATATTTGATACCAAGGTCTATCCACATTAGTGCAGAAAAAGCAATCACTACACAGTCTAAAGCACTACCCTGTGAAAATGCAATTTTATAAATTTGTGGTCATTTTTATGCTGCAATCATTGTCATACTTTTGGCATTTTCTGATGTATTTTGTGACTGTGAGATTGTTTTTGTCTTCATCCCCTTCATGAAGAATCCATGGGGATTATTTGTTGCAGAGCTGAAGTAAACACACGGGAAGAAAAATCCGCAGAAAATATCATGAGATCACCTCTGGATTTTTAAAATGGATGACTTGGGATATTGTAAATCAAAGTTTGAGCATATATTTCTGGGTAAAAGTTGTTCAGCTTTATCACATTTTCCCCTAAAGTACTTTGAAAGCAGAATGAAAAGAGTCCCCTGTTTTCTAAGCATATGCAAGTTTCGAAGGAGAAAGTTAAGTCTGGGGGCTCTCATGGTGGTTGGAGAGTAACGGGCCTGTTGGGCACATCCACTCATCAGACTACAGACATCGGACCCTTCACACACCACACTCCTACTCTCTCCACTTCCTGAGCATATTTTTTTCATCAGGGAAATCGGCTGTCTGAATCAACATAGTTGTTACATTCAATATATTTTCTTCTAGACATCCAGAACAATTTGAGCACTTCCAACTTGGAGTCTGTCCCAGGTCTTATCTGGACTTATTTATTTATAATCTTATTCGAAAGTGTGTATTGAATTTGTAAGCAATAATTCAAGATAAACAGAACAAACAAAGCATTTATATACAAAGAGGGCAGGTGGAGGAAAACCCGCTGAGAGCACTCACGCACACCTGGTTCCTGTGACACCCCGGCTGTGCCTGCACTCATACAGCACCTCAAAATGAATTCCTAACAATACCCGAAGAAGTCTTATCACTTCTTGGTTTAGGGAGACCATGGATGTGTTCAGTTAAAATGAGGGAGCGCATCCCACATGATGGGATGGAAATGACATTACTTTGGTGGTACATTCTGCCTAAACGCTAAGCCGCAGGAGTTTCTCCTGATACTGAATTCCCAGCCCATCGCCTTTTCAGAACAAGTGTGAACTTTCTTAACCTGTGAAGGTATGTGTAGTGATGTCATTTCACACAGGTACTCCATGCCTTCCCTATCCTTTCTAAGTACAACCTCATGTTGTCCTGTGTTGAGAAGACTGAATCGGGTTCCATTGGATGTATTCTGCCTGAAGAGCAGTCGTCTATTTTCTTACCAAGAATGCTCTTTTTTATTCCCATCTCCCAGGGACGTTCCTGCTGTCAAGAGCTCATCATTCCGGTGCCGTCAGTTCGTTTCCATGGCCATGCCTGCATCACCACCAGGCTTCAGTGCTGCTTTCTTAACTCCTGTCTTCCTGTTCACTACCTTCCTGTTGACACCGATGCTCCGACACTAACCGGGCACACCCCTTCTTAGTTGGCTTGAACGACTTCCATAAAGTGGCCCAAACTAAGTGGTTCATGAACAAGGGGCATTCGTCCATCAAGTTATGGAGGTTGGAAATTCCAGTTATCACGGTGTGGGCAGGCTGGGTAAAGGCCTGCTGTATGACCGGTGCTTGGCATCTCTTTGCTGTATCATTATACAGTGAAAGTAATTAAGGAAAGCCATGAGGCCTCTGACCTAAACTTTTAGGTAGCCAGTAGGATATTAGCAGGATTACAGGATGTTCGGGCTGGACTACT
This sequence comes from Apodemus agrarius, assembly GCA_964023405.1. NCBI lineage: Eukaryota > Metazoa > Chordata > Mammalia > Rodentia > Muridae > Apodemus > Apodemus agrarius. The sequence continues at coordinate 172,565,373 of OZ030006.1, forward strand.
CCCTCCTGATTGATAGCTTACAAAGCCAAAGACTGAAGCTGCAGGACACTGATTGCTGCTCAGAGGCGCAGGCCTGAGTCATCCCTTGCCCCAGGAAGAGATGAGACATCCTGAACAGCCTGTTATTCACAGATGACCTTCTGACCCTGGCTCTGGGAGCCCTGATCTTTATAAGATGCCCAAGCAACAGGAAACTTTTCTGTAAAGAACAGTGACAGACATACAGTGTTCCCTCCCTAAGAGTTAATCCAAGAGGAGAGGTGGCTCAGCAGTTAAGAATCCCTATTGCTTTTGGAGGACTTCCCTTTAGTTCCCAGCACCCATGTGTTTAAGCTCACAACTGCTTGTAATGCCATCTCCAGAGGGATGTGTCGCCTCTGGCCTCTGCAGGATCTACACTTATTCACATACCAACATGCAGACCCAGACCCAGACCCTTCCTCCAACACGTGCGCGCGCGTGTGCGCACACACACACACACACACACACACATTTGTATTTCTGTTCTTTGTCTCTGCTTCCTGACACAAGACTCAAATAGGTTTGAAGTTTACTAACTTGTAAGTTGTGTTCTTCTTAAACTAGAGTAAGGCCCCTTGATAGGTCCATCTCAGTACCTTTATCACGGGAATTAGTTATCAGAAAGACAAAAATGTGAGATGAACTATTTAGAACACTCTTGGAAGGATGCTGTTCAATCAGTCTAACAATCAATCAATCAATCAAACTCTGGATATTGAGGCCCAATGGGGATGGCTATGGGCATATTGATTGCTATTGATGAAGTGATGACTCTTGATTCTAGAAGCTTGGACAGAAACTCTGTGTAACCCTAGTACCCCAGCCTTGCCCTGTGTCTCTCTTTATTTGGTCCTGAAATATAAGTATCCTCTATAACAGAAGTATAGCCATAAGTAAAATACTTTTTGTGAATCTTGTGAGCTATTTTAGTGAATTATCCACCCAAGGTAGTTTTATATTTTCCTAGAGTTTTAACCAGGAAGTAGCTGATTAAATATGACTTTGGGAAACCTAAAACCTGTGTCTGGCCCCTGAAGTTAGGGCAATCTGGTAATAAGCTTGCCCTTGACTTGTATCAATCTCTGATTTGAATGTTTTTATCCCTCAAGATTCATATTGTGATACCCAAATTCCAGGTGATAGTATTAGGAGTCAGGTCTTTGAGAAAAAAGCGAGTTGTAGGGCTCCTTGGTTAGTTTTTATTGTCTCCATAAAAAAAGAATCCAGATGAGACACACAGAGTGCCATGTAAAACAGTTATGTTTATTATAAGGTAAAGCATGCGACTCAGAGGATGGCAGTGGTCAATGACCAGAAGAACCTTTGCAGAGTAAAGAACTCTCAGGGAGTAAGAAGGGGACCCCAGAGAATAACATTGGTCAATGACCAGAGGGACCCTTGAGGAGAAAAATACTCTTAAGGGATGAGAGCAAACAGTGGCCAGAAAGACCATTATGTAAATCTTTATTTTTAGGTAAGCTTCATGCTGTTTCTCGAAGTCTCTAGTACAGCTTTCCTGAAGGGCATTCTCATTCCCAAATTTCTAAGCAGTAGATAGAGGGAATCCAAGTATGTGTGTGTGTGTGTGTGTGTGTGTGTGTGTGTGTGCGTGCGCGCGTGTTTGTGTGTATGGATGTGTGAAAACCTGGTTGTAACTGGTCCTTCTATTAGGTAGAAACAAGGAAGGAATGTCATTTCTGTGAAACTAGCCAAATATTGTTCTTTAATAGGTCAGGGAGTTGCTATTTAAGCCTTTCAAGATCTCATAAGAAAAATGAAAATCTACTTTTAAAAACTGTGTTGTTGTTTCTGTCTGAATTTGGAGCTGATGCTATGCCACAGTGATCCATACCCAAATTCCTCCTGGAGGGAACTGTTTTCCCGGGAGTACTGACAGAGAGGCTTGCAGGAGGGATAAGCCACAGTCAGAGACAGCAAGTTCAGCTAACACCAAAGATAGCCAGATGGCAAGAGGCAAGGGCAAGAACATAAGCAACAGAAACCAAGGCTACTTGGAATCATCAGAAACCAGTTGTACCACCACAGTGAGTCCTGTATACCCCAACACACCAGAAAAGTAAGACTCTGATTTAAAATCACATCTCACGATAATGATAGAGGACATAAATAACTCCCTTAAAGAAATACAGGAAAACACAGACAGCTAGAAACACTTAAAGAGGAAACACAAAAATCCCGTAAAGAACTACAGAAAAACACAACCAAACAGGTGAAGGAATTGAACAAAACCATCCAGGATCTAAAAATGGAAATAGAAACTAAAGAAATCACAAAGGGAGACAACCCTGGAGATAGAAAAGCTAGGAGAGAGCTCAGGAGTCATAGATGCAAGCATCACCAACAGAATACAAGAGATAGAAGAGAGACTCTCATGTGCAGAAGATACTATAGAAAATATGGACACAACAGTCAAACAAAAAAAAAAGCTCCTAACCCAAAACATCCAGGAAATCAATGAGAAGACTAAATCCAAGGATAATAGATATAGAAGAGAGTGAAGACTTCCAATTTAAAGGGTTAGTAAATATTTTCAACAAAATTATAGAAGAAAACTTCCCTAACCTAAAGAAAGAGATGTTCATAAATATTCAAGAGGCCTACAGAACTCCAAATAGACTGGACCAGAAAAGAAATTCCTCCTGTCACATAATAGTCAAAACACCAAATGCACAAAACAAAGAAAGATTATTAAAAGTAGTAAGGGGAAAAAGTCAAGTAACATACAAAGGCAGACCAATCAGAATTATACCAGAATTCTCACCAGAAACTATAAAAGCCAGAAGATCTTGGGCAGATCTCATACAGACTCTAAGAGAACACAAATGCCAGCCCAGGCTAAACTCTAAATTACCATAAATGGAGAAACCAAGATATCCCATGACAAAAACAAATTTATACAATATGTTTCCACAAACCCAGTCCTACAAAGTATAATAGGTGGAAAATGTCAGCACAAGGAGGGAAACCAAACCCTAGAAAAACCAAGAAAGTAATCTTCCAACAAACCCAAAAGAAGATAGCCACACAAACATAAAAACAACACCAAAAAATAACAGGAAGCAACAACAACTATTCCTTAATATCTCTTAACGTCAATTCCCCAATAAAAATACATAGACAAGGAGCCTGGTGTGGTGGCGCATGCCTGTAATCCCAGCACTTGGGAGGCAGAGGCAGGTGGGATTTCTGAGTTTGAGGCCAGCCTGGTCTACAGAGTGAGTTCCAGGACAGCCAGGGCTACACAGAGAAACCCTGTCTCAAAAACAAAAACAAAAACAAAAACAAAAAACAACAAAAAAAAAAACATAGACTAACAGACTGGATATGTCAACAGGACTCAGCATTTTGCTGAATACAGAAAAATGTACCTCAGTGTTGAAGACAGACACTACCTCAGAGTACAAGGCTGGAAAAAAATTCCAACAAATGGTCTCAAGAAGCAATCTGGAGTAACCATTCTAATATCAAATAAAATCAACTTTCAACCAAAAGTTATCAAGAATAAGGAAGGACATCATACACATCAAAGAAAAATCTACCAAGAAGACCTCTCAATTCTGAACATCTATGTTCCAAATGCAAGGCGATCCACATTCATAAAAGAAACTTTTCTAAAGTTCAAAGCACACATTGCACCTCACACAATAAAAGTAGGAGACTTCAACACCTCACTTTCCTCAAAGGATAGATCATGAAAACACACACTAAACAGAGACACATTGAAACTAACAGAAGTTATGGACCAAATGGATTTAACAGATATCTATAGAACAGTTCATCCTAAAACAAAAAAATTGCCTTCTTTTCAGCACCTCATGGTACCTTCTCCAAAACTGACCATCTAATTGGTCACAAAACAGGCCTCAAAAGATACAAGAAGATTGAAATAATCCCATGAATCCTATCAGATCACCATGGACTAAGGCTGGTTTTCAATAACAACAAAAACAACAGAAAGCCCACATACACATGGAAGCTGAACAATGCCCTACTCAATGATAACTTGGTCAATGAAGAAATAAACAAAGAAAGTAGTTAAATACTTTATAGAATTTAATGAAAATAAAGACACAACATACCCAAACTTATGGGACACAATGAAAGCAGTGCTAAGAGGAAAACTCATAGCTCTGAGTGCCTCCAAAAAGAAACTGGAGAGAGCATACACTCCCAGCTTAATAGCACACCTGAAAGCTCTAGAACAAAAAGAAGCAAATACACCCAAGAGGAGTGAATGGCAGGAAATAATAAAACTCAGGGCTGAAATTAACCAAGTAGAAGCAAAAAGAACTATACAAAAATCAACAAAACCGGGAGCTGGTTCTTTGAGAAAATCAACAAAATAGATGAACCCTTAGCCAGACTAACCAAAGGGCACAGAGACAGTATCCAAATTAACATAATCAGAAATGAAAGGGGAGATATAACAACAACAACCGAGGAAATCCAAAAAATCATCAGATCCTACTACAAAATCCTATACTCAACACAATTGGAAAATCTGGATGAAATGTACAATTTTCCAGACAGATACCAAATACCTAAGCTAAATCAAGATCAGATAAACTATCTAAACAGTTCTATAACCCCTAAAGAAATAGAAGCAGGCATTAAAATTCTCCTAACCAAAAAAAAAAAAAAAAAAGAAAAGAAAAGAAAGGAAGAAAATGCCCAGGACCAGATCCAGATAGGTTTAGTGCAGAAGTCTACGAGATCTTCAAAGAAGACCTAATACCAATACTCTTCAAACTATTGCACAAAATAGAAACAGAAGGAGTACTACCCAATTCACTTTGTGAAGCCACAGTTATGCTGCGTATTCTCCCTTGGAGATGGAACGGTTTCTGTCTAATCAGGAACTTGTCACATTTCCTTTCATAGAGGACTTCATTAGAGTTTTCTTTTTCTACTTCTGTCATATTTAGTGTTCCAAGTAGATTTTAAAAACTGGTTGAGTACATATTGCTTTTAGCTTCAGAAGTCATCATGTATATTTAAGGGACATTTAACTATTAAAAATTATTTTGATGACTAAAAATAAAACCTGGGTTGTTGTTGCTGCCTTTTCGGGTTTCCGTGTTATCAGACACAGAGTAGAGGCAAAACCTTCGTGGCTCCATTATGTTATTTGATTCCCCCTTTATACTCAGAGCATCCGGGAGGTTTGTTAGAGAGGAGCGGGTCAGTTTCTTTCCCTCCAGATGCTACGCTGGCTTTAAGAGATGAGAAACAAACACGCTCCCCCTAACCTTCTAATTTCATTTTTTCCTCAAACAGAACAAAGAATTAAAAATCCCCACCAAATTTCGGGACAACTTGTGAAGGAATTCACACTGCAGAACACAGATGCTTGGAACGGCCATGATAAACCAGGCTTGGTGTCTCGAGTCTGTGATTCTAGCATGTACAAAGTGAAGGCAGGAGGACTGTGAGTCCCAGGCTTGCCTGGGCTTTGAAGTCAGGTCTCAAACAAAGAAACAGCAGCATAGACCTAGACTGGGTCCTGTTGGAGTCCAGGAGTCCCTGCTGCTAGCCGCTGTGATGACTAAGGGAAACCGAGAAGGGAAAAGTGTAATTGTCCTTCTGAGCCTGACTTACTTCACTTCATAGAATCATCTTCTTTCATCCATTTTCCCCCCGGAAAACAACATGTTTGTTTTTGGTGATGGAAACAGTCTATTTTGTACACATACCTCTTATTTATTTATTTATTTATTTATCCCTTTGATCTTGGACATCTAGGTTGATTCTACCACTTAAGTATTGTGAATAGTGCATAAACAAGCACTGATATGCACTCATCTCTGTGACTTGTTGACTAGATAAGAATCATAAATGCATATACAACACGAAATAGAAGCCAAAAAAGAAAAAAAAACTTTAGGGAAACAGACAGTTCTAACAGGAGGAGTGAGGGATGAGAAAGAAGAAAGTAGGGTGCCTGGAGGGAAATATGCCCCTTGCACTGTATATATCTATAGGAAAATGACCTTATACAATTCAATATTGTGTTCAGAGAATTTGCATAATAAAAAATTAAAACAAATATTTGATTGGAATGACGGGGGAATGATGATATGGAGAAACAGGGGAAGGGCATGTAGCTCTCCAGACACCATGGTTTATCTTCAGTTTCAGCCAGACCATTGATTATTTTAAAGATTTGTTTTTATGTGTGTCTGTATATGTCTGTGAATATGTATACACACATGTGTGCGGATGCCTTTTGAGGAGCAAAGAAGGTGTTGGATCCTTTGTGCTGGAGTTATAATCACTTATAGGCTCCCTGATGCAGGCGCTGAACTCTCTACCATTTCTCCAGTCCCCAAAATAATATCTTTCTGGCTTAGTCATGATTTTGGAGGTGCATTTTGTTTATGTGAATAGAAGGGAGATTCGTTGGTTAGGTCTGAGCAGATAACAAAGGCAAAGGCAATCGAGGAAGTGTGTAAGGAGCTGGAAAAATATTTCAACCAGGATGAGTAGCAGGTATAGAAAAGCGGTGCAGGGGCACAGTTTAACCTCAGGAAGGACATAGCCAACAGGACTTGGCAAGCAGAAATGTACCATATAATTTAGGTGAAAACACCAGAAAAGTAAGGAAAATATAAAATTATTCTGTGGAACCAGATTACCCTTCAGGCAGAGGAGAGTCTTAAGATGGAGGAGGATTATTTTGTCATAAACTTTTCAGTTTCTTGAGATACCCAGGAGAATGGCAGGGATTGGCTGTATTTACTGATGCACTTAAGTTTCTAGTGACATAAGGGTCAAGGATGTGTGGTCAGAGCCACTGCTTTATATGTATGTAAATATTAAATATATGCACATATCTGTATGTAAATATATGCAAATATTAAAATACTGTAGTTAAAACTTATGTCATAGGGAGCTAGAAGGATGACTTAGTGGTTAAGAACAGTGACTGATCTTGCAGAAGACTCAAGTTCAACTCCCCCCCCACCCCATGTCGGTGGCTCACAATGTCCTGTAACTTCTAGTCTCTGCAGGTGCGTACACACACACACACACACACACACACGCGTGCGTGCACGCGCGCGCACACACACACACACACACACACGCACACACACACACGCACACACACACAGGCATGCATACACACAACTGTTTTTATTTTTGTTTTTTAAAGATCAGCCTTAAGCGTGGAAATGGAGATGTGATATTTTCAGCACAAAGGGAGCTTATGCTCTACCTACAGCACTTGCAGGGAGATTGGGTGTGAAAGCGATATTACCTAGACAATGCTTGCTTTATGAAAGCAATGAAGTAAGCAAGCGCCACGTGGCACTGCGTTCCAAGAGCTGAAAAGCGTATTTCAAAATAAAATGGGAAAGCAGTTCTCATTGTAAGGGAATCATTTTCAAGGCCGGCGCTTATTTCGAACACTGCCCCGAAGCCGCCCAATACACTGGAGCCGAATACACTCCTCTGAAAGCAGCTGAGTATTCGGTTGCCGTGTTACACCCGAACTGGAGCTGCCCACAGGAAGCCATAGACTCAAGCACTTCGGCCAAACACAAGTTTCGAGGCATTGGCCAAACATTATTTTTTCTTCTAAAAGGAAAAAAAAAATGCTCTGCAGGCCGTCCCATCGACGCGCTGGGCATATTGCAGCCTGTGGTCTCTCTTCCCTGAAACAGCGGCAGATTGAATAGTCCGGTCTATTTATGGTTAATTACCGGAGGCTTAAGGTTAATTACTATGTTTTCATGTTATTAATTCCCTTCACAAAGCGCTATGCTGGTCGGTTTACCACATCCACCAATCAGTTCCCACCAGTGCCCAGCCTGCCAGAGAACACAGGAACCAGGGAAGGGATCCTGCAAACCACCACCTACTGCTCATGAAAATTTTCACTCATGGACATTTTTAAGCATGAGGGAAAGTAATTTCCTTTCTATTTAGCGCTAGAAGGGCTTGTGTCCGTCTCTTTCAGGTCTTTCACAGTCTTTCAGGCCCAGGGACCAAGAAACACTTTTGTCAATTTTAGACGTGTGGTGGTGGTACTATATTTCTTAGATTTCTTATATAGAATCCAAAGTTACTCCCTATAGTCAGTTCTGACTGACGCTGAACCCTGGGGCTGAGTACAAAGGCGGCTGAACACTTTGTCACTGGGGTCTCCACGTGAAGACCTCAGCAAGAAGCTTCCGGAATCCCTTGACCCGCAAACCTAAAACCTGCAGTTAGAGCTCACTGCTGGCCTCAGCTGTTGAGTAAGTGGCTGAAATCTTGTGATTCATAGAGAAATTTCACAGCTTAGGAAATATGAAGTTTTATATGTGTGCACACACATGTGTTGTTGAACTTATTCTCTTACACGCCAGGAATGCTGTAGGCCTGAAGGGCTTTGAGACCTGACCATGAATTTCTTATGTACTACCTATGTGGTATGAAGTGTCTATACTTTTAATTTCATAACCGGTTCTTGGACATTAAATTGACATGTTCTGTCATTGTTAATAAAGCTGCATGCTTTATCATTTTAAAACATATCAATGGAAATAAGACATAACTCTATTTCTCTATAAACTCTATACATTTATAAACTCAGTAAGTTTAGCAATTTCCCTCTGAGCCATTCAAGTTACCAGTTGTGTTTGTTTAGGAGAAATAGCTCTAGCAAACAAAGTGCTATCTCTTTGGTTTCCCACCCTGGGACAAGGGACTAGGACGCATATTTTACATATCAAAGCAGACCTGGCCTCCAGGTTCTCCCAGCAACCCTTAATCCCTCTATAATCCAGACATTTTGGGCTGTTGCTGTCTCTTTCTCTCCCCCCTCCTTCTTTTCTCTTTCTGTGCTGTCGCCCTTTCTTTCTTTTTCTCCCCTCTTCTCTCCCCATGGTGATTCCCCTTGCTTCCGTGAGTAAGGGGGCTTGCTGTGCACGCATGAGGACCTGAGTTCAAATCCCAGCACCACATTAAAAGCCGGACCTGGCAGCAATACAGACGTACCTCCAAACTTCACGGGGATGGGTGGAGTCAGGAGGATTATTTCAATTTGCAGATAGTCAGCCTAGATAGTTTAGTGAGAGATTCTATCTCAAAGGAATAAGGAAGAGGGTGATAGAGTAGAACACCTGAAATCCTTTTTAGTGACTGTGTGCAAAGTATGTGCCTCTCTATGCCTACTCCCAACCCAACACAAAGCTCTATACCAGCGGTTCTCAAACTGTGGCTTGTGACCCACACAGGGGTCACATATCAGATATCGGGTATTTACATTACGATTCATAATAGTAGCAAAATTACACTTATAAAGTACCAATGAAATAATTTTATGGCTGGAGGTCACCACAACACAAGGAGCCATATAAAAGGGTTGTGGCATTAGGAAGGTTGAGAACCATATATAATACAGTGCATTTTAAAATAAACTTATTTCCCTATCTGGCATAATAGACTAGAGCTGTAGACCAGTTTCCTGCTCATCGTCTATTTGTTGTAGTCTTTTGTGTGTGTTATGGCTTTGAAAAATACAAAAAAATAATTGTTCTGCTAGTTTTGGCCTGATAGGCGGTACTGTGTAATTTACTAGCTAGAGTTGATTATTAAAAGCCTTCATTCACTATATTGTACACCTTTGAACTTTAAGAAGGTACTCAAGAAGTAACATCTGTGCTGTGCTAAGTAAGTGAGCAGGATCAAGGAATGTAATAATTGTAAAGCCGGTTCTGCGAGGATGCTGGGTTTGAGTGGGTCCTTGGATGGCCCAGGTCAGGAGGAAGGGGAGCGAATGAAATAGAGAGCTCACGTGTGAGCATGTCATTAGCCCCGGAGTCTATCTCATTGCCAAAAGAGGCATTCTCTCTCTGGGTTAGCTTCTTCTTGTCAGCTCCCAAGGACTCTGAATTGCCAGAAGGAGTTGGAGATTATTATTACTTTAAAAAAATAGTTTCTCCGCCGGGCGGTGGTGGCGCACGCCTTTAATCCCAGCACTTGGGAGGCAGAGGCAGGCGGATTTCTGAGTTCGAGGCCAGCCTGGTTTACAGAGTGAGTTCCAGGACAGCCAAGGCTACACAGAGAAACCCTGTCTCAAAAAACCAAAAAAAAAAAAAAAAAATAGTTTCTCACTAAAAGGTTTTAAGTGATGATCAAAGTCATGTTAAAAAACTGGATCTTAATGAAGCACCATAGTTATTTTTCAAATAACGATGTTAAATTTAAATTGCAGACTAAAAGTATATGCCACAAAAGTGATACTAAAGCAAACACATCAAGAAATACAGGAGACGTCCATTAATCATGGTTTTGCTTTCTGTACTTTCAGTGACCCACGAAGAATAGCAATTTATAGATGGAATAAATACTAGATGGAAAATTCCAGCAATAGTTCACAAATTTAAAGTTTTGCACTATTCTGAGCAGCATGAGGAAATCTTAGATCATTCCACTCTATTCCACCCAAGACGTCAGGCACCTCTATGTGCTTTATGTTGGCTGCCCGTGAGCCACTCATGAGCAGTTTTGGTTATGAGATGGGTCACCACAGTATCAGTGTGTGCCTTCCAGTATCCCCTTTTCTATGTAACCATGACCTCAATGTGCAAGAAAGTGATATGTAGGGGTACCAGGGCATAAAATGTAAGGCATCTTGTCCATGGGTCATAGGACAAGGCTGTAGGGCATAGAGGAAGCCGCACGTTTATATATTGGACTCAATATTCTCTGGGGTTTTCAGGATCTTCAGTTGGGTGTTACCATGGAGCACATCCCCTATAGAGAAGAGGTGCCTACTTTACTTAATACTATGTAATTTTCAGACAGATTTACTTACACAAATTGCAATCACAGGAAGTCTAATTTAATTCATTTCCTCAGTTGAGAGATGAACGCACACTTACAATGTTGTCAGGAGCACCGTTTGCTTTAAAATCCACCACTTGTTGTGCTGCACAGATCTATTAGTATGAGTAAGGCTGTGGTCCACCAGACACTGGGTCCAATTTTGAAAAGTTTTAAGAGGTAATTTTCTTGATGGTGTTGAACAGAACTTTTCTAAGCTAGAAGACGAGGTAGGTGAAGTAAATTTGTGTTCTACGCTATTTTGATGCAGAAAACTTACAGACCTTCCAAGAAAGAAAAATATTTGAAGTATACTTACAAATTATGGCTTTGGTTTGGCAGGGCAGTTATTGTTCTGTTCTCCATCCTTGGGTGTATGTGATACCTGATAACAGCGTCATACTACACTTTCCAACAAGACTTTCTGACATGTTGCTAAATGACCACTTACTTATTGTAGAACAGGCTAAATTAAAAACAAAACAAAAATCCTTCACTCTCCAGGGTTCGTTCTCTCCCAGGATATTGTTGTCATTCTTGGTCAGCTCAACTTTGAGGAAATTGTTTGTGACCCACTCTACCCTTTGCTGTTAGAGTGTGGGAAAGGGGGGGGTGGGCTTTCTAGATATGATCCCTGTTTACAGAAAATACAGAAATGTCAAACTTCTAATCTCCACATCTAACTGTAGTAAGCAGTAAATCATGGAAGCAATGTGAGAAGTAATTCAAGCCCAATCTAAAGTAAAGAATGCCAACAAGAAAACAGGAAACTGCCGGGAACAGGATTTAGTCATAAGTCAAGTTGGGATTTACAGCTCTCGGGTCCCAGCCCTGAAATGACGGCTGCTTTTCCTCTGATTTGAATCTCAGACCATTTGGTGACAATTTTTGTGTTTCATAGTCCTTATCTACAAGATTAAAAAAAATATGTAGTTCTGTTTCTCCGAAGCCCATGCAACCAGCCTCCTGTTCTCTTCAGAACTGATGGTCAGGTATATCAGTACGTGGAAATGAGTTAGTCTTGTTTATAGTGAGGTCACCTGCTGAGGATGCTGAAGTCTTCTCCATACAAGGAATTTGTGTGAACTACAGACCTACACTCCAGCAGCCAACTGTAAACCTCTGAATTAGTAAAGGCATTGTGAAAAAACCAAAACCAAAACCAAACAAGACCAAACAATTAACCTCGTAAAAAAGGGACTCACTCTGCCACAAATATGAGAACTAGGCATCCACTGTCAAAATATTACAATTCGTATGACAATACATAATTTCTTCCTTTAATATGCCCTTGAAAATCAGTTCAAGCTTGACAATGTGATATAAAAATTGCATAAAATTTCATCACAAAACACAAGTCCTTCAATAAGATTCTATTCACATACTAGTTGCCCAGTTTCTCTTCTTATGAGGAATTATCTCCAGATTTATAGGTCAGAAGATGAATAGTTGGTTGTACTTAAAATGAAGCCAGATAAAAAGAGAAAAGTATGCGAAGGTAAGAAGAGAATGGAGCTCGGTCCCCCAATCTGCTATAGCCTTGCAGTTGAGAAGCAAGAATTCGAACATAATTAACAACACTAGTTGAAGACTTTTCACCTTCTGGGCTGTTGACCTATGATTTTCTAGGAATCTTACTAGAAATCCCGTGTACAGTGAGGGACATGTCCTAAACCCCTAGGCCCCTAAACCTCACTGTATATGGCATTTCTTAAACCCCTTGGGCAATCTTAGTGGCTCCTGTTTTTACCTTGTGAGATTATCATGCCGTCAGAACTTCTGGGGCCACCCTATCATCTCACTTATCAGAAGGAGAATTGTCTTAGCAATTTTAGAACTTGAGGCCCATTGAAAAGCTAGAGGTAGGTCCAGCTATCCTGTTGCCCATAAGAGAATGTTTTGGGGGACCCTGAGAAAACAAAAATAAAAGATATGAAAGTGAGAAAGACACAAATCCAGATGGATTCATGCTTGAACTTTTTTCTTAAGACCAAATTTCATAGCTTTGTGGGTGTGGTTTTTGGCGGCAGTGGAGAGAGCAGCTGTGTCCCATATTTGAGTCCTCATAGATGTTCCCTGAGAAGGGCAAACCTGCTGTCATGTCCCCAGGTGTTACATACTGAGTTCTGGGATAGCCTGGGCTACATGAAACTCCACTTAAATAAATAAAGAAGGAAGGAAGGAAGGAAGGACTGACTAAGAAAGCTTATACTAAGAGTTTGGAGTCTTCATTGTTGCACAGTATCTTTTACAGTATACACTGTAAATGTTAAATTAGTATTTTTAAGAAACACAATTTCACATATTTTAATCAACTAATTATAAAATGTCACACTAAACCGCTGGCTCTTACAAAGATATAGTTGTAATTGTCATTATTAGTTTATTTTAAATCAAGGCTGGGATTTCTCAGTTATCTTTTGAGAAGAACTTAAATTCTATGACATTTACTATTGTCATGTTTGACAGCCTTAAATGGCAAGGAGACTTATTTTCTGAGCAACAATAGCTCAAGAAATTAAATTTGAAAATACTTTTTGTGTATTTATTATAAACTTGTACAGTTAGTCTGTGCTAAATAGCATTAGATTAAACTGTATTGAAAAATCCATATTAGCTGAGACTTCAAGTCATGGAAATATGTAACTGAAGTCCACATTTTTTATAGTAATTTGAATCTATCTATATATTTATAAATTATACTTTTCATAAGTAATGAAATCATTCATGTAAACATACTCCCAAATAAATAACCATAAATTAAAGAATACCATTCTTTCAGCATCTCAAAGAGTTGCCACAAGCTGAACATCACACAAATATTCAATTAGGGAAAATAGTAAATCCTGATACGCCATGTAACCATCTAAAGTGCTAATGATGAATTCAATTATAGCTGTGATAGGCTCAGTATAATGGCTCAGTATGGTGGCTCAGCAGGCAAAAGTACTCCCTACCAAGCCGGATGACCTGGCTTTGATCCCTAGAACCTACATCCTAGAAGCAAAGATAGAACTACAAGTTGTCCTCTGACTTCCACATGTATACCTTGGCACACATGACCCTCCACAACAAAATAAATAAATATAATACAATATGTAAGGACAGAAATTAACCAAAGATAAAAATTATCTCTAAAATAAACCCTATGATATGTGAAATTAAAATTTAATGATACATCAAATTTAAAAGTCACAACAAAGAATTATGGAAGCAACCATGTGAACAAGTTGTATAGGGACATATGGAATCAAGACTTGAATTCCACTATGGTGCAGTTCCTTCCTTTTAATTTAATTTTAATTTATTAGAGATTTTTATATTCATAGTGGTCTTGGTTGGGTGTATACACCAGACACATCTTCAATGGATCCCACACCATTTCCTGTAAGAACATGCACCCCGACTGGAAATCTCTCAAAGGGATATGGAGTTTCGAATGCCTCCCCCCCCCCCCCGATAGATCCATATGTTTGAATTCTTGGTCTCCAGTTGGTTGAACTATTTGGGAAGGGTTAGGTGGTTTGGCATTGTAGAGGAGGTGTGTCACTGTGGGTTGGCGTTGATGTTTCAAAAAACCCACACTGTTCCAAATTAATTCTCTCTATCTCATGGTTGTGGATCAAGAGCTCACAGCCAATGCTCCAATGTTAATTATGTCTACCTGCCTCCTGCTGTGTTCCCTGGTGGTCATGGTCTGTTACCCTCAGAAACTGTTAGACCAAATAAACTCTTTCTTCAATCAATTGCCTTGGTCACGGAGCTTTGTCACAGCAATAGAAAAGCAAGATGGTGGTTTGGGCCAGGTTGACCTAACGCCATCAGTTCCCTGGCCTTCAATGCTTTCCTCTCTAAGAGTCTGAATCCTGTTGTATTCTTAGCAGGCAGCTAGGACTTCAGTCTGAGGAACTGTTCTCATTCTTCTCCCTATAGTAAAAGTTCAGGTTAAGTGATGTAGTCTAATTTTTCTAAGCTTTCTTATTTAAATAGCATGAATATGCAAAAAATAAAACAAGAAACAAGTGAAAACCTAGAATAATTAGTTTTTATACCTTCCTACATCACCATGAATATTCGTCAGTAAGGGTAAATCTTCTGTTTACATCAGGTAAATTTGAGAGGTTTTATACAGGAGCACGATGAACACCTTACAGGTGGCTACAGCCGTGAAGAAATACCTTTTCATCCCCAGCGATAACTGCATATAAATTCTCAGTGATGGTTGGGACCCCATGATCCCTTTTCTTTGCTGTGACAGGCTATTGCCAGTTTTGTAGAGCTGTTGTGCCAGTAATTGTGGTTCTTGTGAGTTCAACAACGCAATAGCCACATCATGCCCTGAAGTCACCTTTGCACACATCTCCCCATCCTGCATCTCTACCTCTGCCTCCTACATTCTTCTGTTCCTTGTTCTTGTGATGTTTCCCGAGCCATAGAGGAAGTCAAATGAATGCCCAGTTTATGGGTTGGAACCCAAAAGCCATTTATTCTCCATACTTCAATAAGATACACATCTCTGAAGTCACTGCTGACCTCAGCAAAAGGACCCAAACCGATAGCAGCTCTAATCTTTGAGCATAATTATTGAGGAGGCAATTTAACAGGCTCAGCATTTCCATTTCACAACTCAGGTCTATGACCTCCGCCCCTAGCAGTGGGCTCTTGACCACTCCTCACCCCAGAACTTAATTACCTTTTATTTTTGCTTGGAGCAACTAGAATTTTTGTGATAGTTCTACAGTATAAGCTCAACTAAGAGATTCAATTTAGTTATGATAGAGTGAGTTATCAGGGTATATTTATTTTTTATAACTAGTTGTTAGTATTAGAAAGCCATGGAATGTATGCTTAGTTTTTGACTACACACTGATTATTTTTAACCATTAATTTGGCACAAGCTAGAATCACCTGGGAAGATAATGGTAATGAAAAATTATTTAGATCAGGTTGGCCCATGGCATGTCTGTGGATGATGTGCTGTTACTCAGAACTGTAAGCCAAGCCATGCTGCTCTTTGTTAGGCTATCTTATCGTGGCAGAGCAGCAGAATGGAAGCAGAGGACCCCGGAGACATATTCAGAGGATAGTGCTTTTGGGGTCCGTGATATATTTGCTCTCCATGTCGTTTTGTAAGCAGGCAACCATTTGTGCTTTGTAGAGACATGACACACTCTAGCCTTGTGACCTCGTTCTCTTCATCTTTACAGTAGGTGTGAGGTGAACTTGTACGCAAAAGGCTCTCACACTGTGCCGGACACTGCTGAGTTCTGGAGCAGTTTCAGACACCACTGTGATAGCCTATCACAGCTGTCAGAAGGCCCGCAGTCATTTCTCACGG
Source organism: Apodemus agrarius (assembly GCA_964023405.1). NCBI lineage: Eukaryota > Metazoa > Chordata > Mammalia > Rodentia > Muridae > Apodemus > Apodemus agrarius. The sequence goes on from OZ030006.1 coordinate 172,581,565, forward strand.
CTATCAGGGTTCCTGTTATATCTGGCCCGTTCGCTAATTTGTAAAGTCTAATCTGTTTGGTTCCCGCCTTAGAAACGAAGCAAAGTGAAACTCTTGCAAGATGCACAGAGAAAAATGAAAAAAAAATCAAGCCAGGAACAACACAAGGGTGGAAATGTTGAGAAAACACGACGGCCTTCCAGAGCAGTCTGGGTAGATGAGTAGACTCTGGGATGCGATGGGTGCCAGATGTCACTGTACCAAACACATCGCTGCAAAAGCCTAGGTGTGCAGCTCAACCTGGGACTGCAGGGTATCAGGGACATCACACAGCAAAGGTACTGCCTGCGCTTGGCTAGGAAGACTTCTTGAGACTCTCAAAGGCTTGCGTGATCTCCCCAAGTATACGTTGACCTTTAAAAATAAACTCCCCAAGACTAGAATCTTGTAAATCATAAAATAAAACTTGGTACTGTGAATTGTTTAGAGACTGATTAAATACTTAGAGATTAACTTACTGATTAAATGCTGAGCAGAAAAAGGTTTTACCAAGCAACTGCGACCTTCTGAGTTGTGTCTCCTGGGGACATAGGATGTAAGGAGAGAGCCAGTTCCCAAAAGTTGTCCTCTGACCTCCACAAGCATGCCTGTACTCACAGACATCTCTCTCTCTCTCTCTCTCTCTCTCTCTCTCTCTCTCTCTCTCATTTTATAACAAGACTCTGAGTGTACTTATTTATCTAATACTCAAGAATTTCACTTTATCATTTTGTCTAGCTAACTTGTATAGCTTTTATTTACCAGTAGATTTTTGGTGAAATGATATATTAATTTTCTTGCTGGCACTTCTGGATGGATATATTTACCAGATAAAACTGGAGATGCCCGGTTAAAGCTTCAGATCAACAACAGTTAAGGGTATAGAATTAAGTATGTTCCAAGAGCTTCACTGGAGGCCACTGCTTAGGACAATCTCTTGAGCTAAACTGTCGCGACCTTCACAAGGTTCCTGTGGGCATGTTTACCAGGGCATCACAGCTGGGCTTTGTGGCTGCTTATGGTCCCCCAGAGAAGGAGCGGAATGAAGTCAGCCCTGATTCTCTTTAGCCTTTCGATGCAGTTCTGTCTTCATTTCGTGTGGCTTTGGGAGAGGCTGGAGTGTACAGGTGTGGAAGAACTAGGGAGTGGTCTCCCTCAGTGCAGCCATGGAGGGATTATCATCCACCAAACGCAGACTTCCGGGGTGCCCATCTTCCTGCCGGTAGCTCCTCACATGTTTCTCAGTAAGAAACCTAATAAACTCCTTGGTTTCCCTGAGTGAACTTTCATGGAATTTTACCTCAGCTTGTTGTGCGAATTTAGGAGGTGAGATATTGTTTACATCTCCTCCAGAGAAGGAATTTTAGCAACATATGTATCCATTCCTAAAAATAGCATTCATTTTTTAAAAGAATCTGAAATTCAGATTTGCTTGCAAATTCCTTAGGTTATCCTGAAATTCAGGATCCCCAAATAAGAATGGTTATAGTAACACAAATAATAGCTGGTAATTGTTGGGCATTTCAGGGGACAGGGTACTGCTGCATTATTTTATTTTAATGCATAAAGTAGTGGACAGATATAAATTGCTTTTAGCTCTAAAATGGGGAAGACAGACTAATTTCTTTTTATATGTTCTATTTTTGGTTATCATTGCATCTGTGGGTGAAGTGTGTATGTGAGTATGTGTATGTGTGAGTATGTGTATGTGTGTGTGTATTTATGTTCACATGTGCCTGGCACACATGTGGAAGCCCCTAAGACTACCTGGAAGAATTGGTTCTCTCCTTCTACCTTCAGGAGCACTCCAGGGGTGGAGCGCAGGTCCCCAAGTTTATGTTGCAAGTGCCTTCACCCGCTGGACCACCTTGCAAGCTCAGGAAAGCTAAGAGTTTTCAGATTGCAAGCTAGTACTCATACTGCGGCACATTAAATAATATACTTAAAACATTCTTATTAATCTCAATCTACACCATGAGTGTGCATCTGAGAAGGCAGATCCACCTGTGGTGGTGATCTGTATGTAGAATATGTAGATATTCACATCCTGGCTATAATAGCTTGTTATCATATGATATATTCATGAAACACAGAATTTTGTTTCTTATTTTCTCTGAACCAGAAGCAAGAGGACAGCCTTGATCTTAGGTGGCCCATAGGTATGGTGCTGGCTACCTCAGTAGCTACTTGTTCTCCTAGGTAGCTGGAGGCTGCCTTTAATGTGACACAGAGAAAGGCATTTGACCACTCTGATTCTGGCTGATTCTGGCTGTGCCCTAGGACAATTTCATAGCAGGTATTTCACCTTCTAGCTCATTTGTCTTACTTACTGAGGCTGTGAAGTCTGCTGAGGTGAACATTAGTTTACTGTGGTTCAAATGGCCACTTTCCAGGACTTAATTATTGGCAACTCACCTCTTTCATTAAATATTAAGTATCAAGAGTAGGAGAGGCTAATAAAACCACTTAAGAAGACGAGTGTACTCAGGACACTACTGATGGACTTCCAGAGCTCTAGATACATTCAGCCCTTGTGTATGGGGACTTGGGTTTGGATTTCAATTTTAAATTTACCACAACTAATGTATTTCAAAGAGTTACTTATTCAAAACAAACTCCTTCCATTTAAATTAGAATACACTATTGATTTGGGGAGAAGATATTTTCAAGGATCAGACTTGAAAGGCTCAAACTCCCACTCCTTTTTAGCTCTCATGTTGTAATTGAGTTTTATTGACAACTATGCTATGGAAGCATTTGCTGGGGACACAAGGTAATTGATTATTCATGAGTCTAAAAGTGTCCAGCACCCGTGCTGTATCTTGCACTTAAACATTACCATGAAGGACTTATTGCAACTTAGTGTTTCACCATCATTATCTAGGAGATCCTTCTAGGACATATTATCTTAGATAAAAACAGTTTTGTTTGTATTCTTCTTTAAAAGCTTGTTTTTTAGGTGATTATCCTAAAAGCAAAAGTAGTAGAAAAAGTTAACTCTGCTACAAAAGAGTCTATATCTGCCACTCTGCCTGGCATTTTTTGTGCTTTCTGGGGATTGACATCAGGACCCTATGTCTGTGAGCCAAGCATTTTCCCAACTGAGCTGTCTCCACCCACTCAAAGCAATACTTTGTATCTGGAGTACTAGTTTCATATTCGGAACTATTTATACTGGAAACATTATTTTTAACTCATTATATCTCGCATGGAAATGTAAAAGTAATCAATTGGATTGTTTCTATTTTCTCTTAATCTTTGGGCTGTATGTAAAGATAGTCTCATCTTCAATGTATTGTGATAAGCTTAGGAAAGTATAGCCATTGTATGATATCAAGGTTTCATGGGGGCGGGATAAGATGGAAGGCTTCTTTGATGTGAGAATCCAGCTGGATCTAGATGCCTGCCATGCAGTATTCAAAATGCATGGTCAAAATAAAACTAGAGTCCTATTGATAATTGAAAACTAGTTCCACCGAGGAAGCGTATTGCTTGCTGGGTGATGATCAGGAGCTTAATAGCACACACAGTTCTGGTATGAACAACTTCAATGTGGTATGGAGTTCCAGTCCTGACTTTCTTTTATGATGAACAGCAATGCAGAAGCGTAAGCTGAATAAACCATTTCCTCCCCAACTTGCTTCTTGGTCATGATGTTTGTGCAGAAATAGAAACCCTGACTCAGACAAGAATATTATTGAAGTGGAAACTTTTGGCTTGTTTGGAAAGTCACTTATGTCAAATGATGTTTTGCTGGAGCAGACATGTGAAAGAATGTTTTCCTGAAGCAGACACAGGTAAAAACGTGTTTTGATATAGTGGACACGTGAAAGAATCCATGATGAAGGAGTATACATGTGACCCCACAGACAGTGGGAACACTGGTTTGATTTGTTCCACCTAACTATCTTGGCTAGCTACATGCATGTATTAGTTTGCTTTACATAGTGTTGTTGAGCTCTGCTTGTGTTAAGGCCACCACTGAGAGAACTTGCCAAAGACTTGTTCGTGAGGCTTCTGTGGCTTTGCCTGAGGCTGGTTGGCAAGCCTTTCAGTTTCTTCAGGATTGAACTACAGCTGCTGGTTTATGCCTAGTGTTTGCCTGCTGAAAGTACTGAACTGTAGCTGCCAGTATGTGTGTGGCATCTGCCTGCCAAGAGGACTGGTCTGCAGCTGCTGAATTGTGTTTGGTGACTGAATTGTGTTTGAGACTTGTCATGGTTTGAATATGCTTGGCCCAGGGAGTAACATTATTTGGAGGGGGGTGGCCTTATTGGAGTATGTGTATCACTATGGGCATGGACTTGTACACCTTAGTCCTAGTTACCTAGAATCCAGTAGTATTCTGATAGCAGCCTTCAGATGAAGATGTAGAACTCTCAGCATCTCCTGCACTATGCCTGCCTGGATGTTACCAAGCTTCCTGCCTTGATTATAGACTGAACCTCTGAACCTGTAAGCCAGCCCCAATTAAATGATGCCATTTATAAGACTCGCATTGGTCATGGTATCTGTTACTTGCTTTGGTCATGGTATACGTTCATAGCAGTAAAACCCTAATTAAGACAGAAGTTGGTACCAGGGACTGGGGTATTGCTGTGATGGATCCGGCCATGCTTTTGTTTGGAAGAATGTTGCTTTTGGGACTTTGGATTTTGAAAGCAGTGGAATGCTTTTAATGAAACTTACTGGGCTATCCTAGTAGGAATATGGAAGATTTTGTTAATGAGAGTAGTTTGAATTGTGCAGACCTGGCCTAAGAGGTTTCAGTGCAGAATTTCAGTATGTGGCCTAGAGACTATTTTGGGGGTATTTTGGTGAAGAATGTGGCTATTTTTGCCCTTTCCTGAGGTTATGGTGAAGAGACTCAGATTAATTGCATTGAGAAGGGAAGTCTCAGAAACACCCATCATAGACTTTGTACTTTGGTCTCATGAAGAGCATTTTAAACAATCATAGCAAGCTGGGAAAGGGAAAATATAAAATATATTGTTCTAGTTTTAAAGGGGCATCAGGAAACAAAATAGAACTAAATCCTATGTTTTAGGAGATATCAGATTAAAGGATTTAGGGGCAAGATCCTACCCAGCTAAATTTAGATCCAGGCATGGTGATATATACCTTTAATCCCAGGAGACAAAGACAAATAGATCTCTGAGTTCAAGGCCAGCCTGGGACAAATCAGATTCTAAATGAAGAAAAGTTTAAATCCAAGTATGGTGGTACATGCCTTTCCCCAAATTACGGGAGACAGAGCCATTCAGATCTCTGAGTTTAAGGTCAATCTACAGAGCAAGTTCCAGGACAGCCAAACTTACATAGAGAGGAGTTGGAAAACAGACAGCTGGTAACTGAATAAGGGGTGGGGGGAGTGCATGTTCCAGCTCCAGCAATCAGAACTAGGCAGCTTTGACCATGTGGCTCTGGCTTTAGAGTGAAAAACAGAAGGGACTACAGGAATAACTGATGCTAGTTAGGGGGAGCTAGGAAATTAGTGGTGATTAAGAAGGGACCAGCATCACTGAGGTGAAATCTTCTGGGAAGTATTTTCTGAGTGCACAAAGAATCTGTGTTCCAGAGATAGCCATGGATGCACCTTATGCTGCAGTTTTACTTGGTAGTGTGTAAGAAACACCCAAGTCATACTGGTTTAGAAGACATGAAGGTGTCATGAAGAGCAGTTGAGGCTTGGTGCTGTGAAAGGCCATGGAAGGCCATTGGTGAAGGTGCAGCCCCAGTTGTAGATTATGGTTCAGGACTGAAGGGTTCATGTAAAGGATCTGAGGCTTGGCACCATGAGGATTGCCCGTGAGAGGCTATTGGTGCAACAGAAGATCCCAGTGTATTGGAGATGCCAGTACCATGGGATGATCACCAAGAACAGCAGCAGCAGAGCGAATCAACCTGAGCTTAGAGTGCTACAGAGGACAGACCTGGAGAAGTGATGCCAGCCTTTGGAAGGAGCCCAGTGAGAAATCTCACCACATGGTGCAGCGAGGGAAATGTGGCCTATAGAAGACCCACTCTTCTGCGCTGCTTGTGGGGCGCCTAAGTCCTTCTGATTGAGAACCAGCCCATGGACAGTGTGAGGCTGATAGTGGCTCCTGGTGCGCCAGGCCAGGGTCGTCCTGGAGTCCGGTTGCTTGGGAATGCAGCTCAAAGTGGGTGGTAAACCCTAAGACTGGACTGAACTGCTGCTAAACAAGATTGAGCTCACCCCCCCAAAACTAAACAGGTTCACTTCCCCCACATCCTAATAACTTTTCTCTTTCACTTCCTCTGTAGGGTGGTGGACTCAAGGAGTGCTTGAACTCATTAAAAATAAGTTGCAAAATATTTATGCCTACAGATTATCAACTGGTGCCTACATCAGACAATAGAGCAGAACACAGAAAGCATGGTGGATATGAATCAGCACTGGAACATCAGTGGTGTCTGTGGAAGCTTGCCTTTCCTTTCTTCTCTCCTGTCTTAAAGAAGAGCTCCAAAAATTGCCAGTTGAGGGTCTACAGATATTATTTCAATGTTTGAAGAGGTGAACCAACAAAAAATTATGTATGAGTCTAACTTTTGGCTATGATTTTTTTAAGTTAAAAATTATTTGGTTATTCAGAGCTTCTGGGCTAATTGAAATCCACTTATCAGTAATTGCATTTCATGTGTATTCTTTTGTGATTGGATTAGCTCACTTAGGATGATATTTTCTGGTTCCAACCATTTGCCTACAAATTTCATGAATTCATTGTTTTTAATTGCTGAGCAGTATTCCATTGTATAAATATACCACATTTTCTGTATCCATTCCTCCATTGAAGGGCATCTGGGTTCTTTCCAGCTTCTGGCTATTATAAACAAGGCTGCTATGAACATAGTGGAGCATGTGTCCTTGTTGCCTGCAGGAGAATCAGCAAATCATATGATTCCCAAGAAGAAGGGAGGAAAGGGCCCTGGTCCTGAAGAACTTGATCCAGTATTGTAGGGGAGTACCAGAACAGAGAAATGGGAGGGGGGTGATTGGGGAAGGGGTGGAGGGAAGAGGACTTATGGGACATATGGTGAGAAGGGATGTGGGTTAGGGGAAAGCATTCAGAATGTAAACAAAGAATATAGAAAATAAAAAAATATTTGAGAATATACACAGTCTTTACATTGGCATATATATACATATATATATGTATATATATATACATATATATAATTATTTCCCCCACCCACCCTCCTACTCTTCCACATCCTAAACTTTCTCCCCACCCCCTGTCTCCACATGGATATCCCCACCCTGTACTCCACCTGACCTCTAAACTCCCTGAGGCCTGCAGTCTCTTGAGGGTTAGGTGCATCATCTCTGAATGAACACAGACCCAGTAGTCCTTTACTGTATATGTGTTGGGGGCCTCATATCAGCTGGTGTATGCTGCCTGTTTGGTGGTCCAGTGTTTGAGCGATCTTAGGGATCCAGGTTAATTGAGACTGCTGGTCCTACAACAGGGTCACCCTTCTCCTAAGCTTCTTTTAGCCATCCCTAATTCAACCACAGGGGTCAGCAGCTTCTGTCCATTGTTTGGGTGCAAATGTCTGCATCTGACTCTTTCAGCTGATGGTTGGGTCTTCCGGAGTGCGGCCCTGTTAGGTCCCTTTTTGTGAGCACTCCATGGCCTCAGTAATAGCGTCAGGCCCTGGGGCCTCCCCTTGCGCTGGCATCTTTTATACCTCTCTCTCCACTCAACTCCTCCCATGTCCCCCCATTTCTCTAAAACTCATGATCTCTTCTTTGGTAATGAATGTTGGCATATATCCATATTAGCTACACATATACACACACTCCTCTGAGTCCAATTTGTATTGCCACAATGATATGTATTTATTATGACTGACTACTTACGTTTGGAGGGTATGTCCTTGAGGAAAACTGGCCCTCCCTTCCTCAGCAGCCATTGATTGCCTATAGCTCTGACCGTAGGAGCACAGTCTTAGGGGCACAGACTTGATTATAAGAGATGTCATACTACAAATTGTTCTTTATTTCACAAGAGAGAACTATTTAAAGCACCTTACATGAAAGGGGCTAATATGTCCTCAAACTTCACCTCTAATTCTCTACTCTTCACGTTTTCTTGAAATTAGGATGAATTGTTGCTGATGGCAATTAGACCTTCTTAACAAAGCTGTTGTCATGGAAACACACAGAGGGAGAATGGTATAATAAAAATCCATATATTCATTTCTCAGCTCTGGGAGTTGTCAGTACGTCAGAATTGTGAATTCACTTTTCAGCCTTCTTCCTAGCACCATTCTACCCTGTTTATGCCCAGCAGCAAGAATTATATTGCTTTTATTTCTTTAAGCATTTCACCTTGAATATCTAACAGATAAAAATGCTTTTCAAAAACCAGTAAAATCTATTACATCTCAAAAATAATATCAATTTTATAGCAGTGTCAAATATCCAGGTAAATTTCAAATGTCTTCATTTATTTCTTCTAGTTTATTTAATAAAAAAACAAATATTGTCTGTACGCTGTGGCCAAGTAATGGCCTCTAGATAACAGACTTCTTTCTTATATGGTGACCTGGGCCTTTCTTTGGGGATTAAGACAGTGTTGTTAGACTGTTTGATTTATGCAATACCAAGTAAAATAGTCAACTTTATGATAATGGGTCTGAATTATTTGCTAGGAAAAATTTAGTTTTTTATTGCTTCCCATCTTTATTCTGAAGTTTTCTTATCTGTGTGTAGAAACTATTATTAGAGTTGAAAGTATTGCTATTGCAAGTTTTGAGTACTCAATTAAAACCATAACCTCTTGCTGTTAAGATTTTTATGTCATGCTCAATCTACTTATGCATAGCACCGATTTTGAAAATGACATTTAGGCTGCCTTATCCTTGCCATTCCTGCTGTGAATATGAAGAGTGAGAACTGAGTGGAGATGTTTAACAGTAACTGACACTCCAGTCCTGTGGTGGAGACTTAGAGACTTGTGTGCATGGAGACTTGGGATGCATTAAATGATGCAATCTATCTTTTTTTGAATAAACATGTACACTTAATCAGCATGATTCACCAATAGATACACATTTTTTGTTTGTTTGTTTGTTTGTTTTTGTGGCAGGACTGAGCTTGTAATATCCTATTTGCAGTTGAATCCTCTGCTTTGCAACCGAAGTTGCTTCCATAAATGTATTTACCATTAAAGTTCTGAACAGCAGGCATCAGACACAGAAGGGAGAACCCTATGCCTTCTTCATCTAAAACCATAAGCCTAGATAATGACTCCATCATTCTTCATTTGTGTCAGACACTGCTTCAAACACCTGATAAGCATTAATTTATTTGATCCTCATGATACCCTTAAGGTTGCTTACATTAAATCCCTATTTTGCAAGTGATTGACACTTACCCAAGTAGCTGTGGTAGAGCTAGGGATTAAATAGAGGCACTCTGGTCCTAAAACTTTAATTCACTACTCTGTGCTGTTCATAAACATACAGCACAGCAGTGGTTACCTATAATGGACAATAGAACTGATTACAGGAGAAATGAAGGTGTTGGTTGTAGAGATGACTATTAATTAAATGAGTGTGTTGATGTATGCATGTAGGCTGTATGTGGCTGAGGCTATAGAAGGACATCGAATGTTCTAACACTATCATTGTCAACCTGATTCTCTTGAGGCACAGTCTTCACTGAGCCTGGAGTTAGGTGGGTGGCCAGCAAGCTCCAGTAATCCTCCTATCTCCTACCTCTTACATTACTGGGGCTATAGGCTTGTGTGGTCACATCCGACTTCTTATGTGGGCTCTGGGGACTCTGTGCTTGGGTAATAAACTTCCTTATCTACTGAGCTATCTCCATATCCATGATCTATATCACCATAGCTAGTAAGAAGGGCCTTGATGATTAATGACACAGAGAAATTGGGTACATTCGAGGTTATGGGTATGTGAACTTACTTGACCTGGTCATCATTTCACACACACACACACACACACACACACACACACACACACACACACACGGGGAATGTGATGGTATGAATGATATTAAGCTGTCCACTCTTTTTCTGTCTGTCCCTTGTTTATTTCTCTGTTCTGAACCATGGCTATAAAGTCTGTGCTTTGCTTTATCTCATTAAGGTGTCTTCATGCATGGTGCTTGTTCATGATGAGGTCTCCTTGAAGTGACAGGTGCTGGTCACTTCTAGTTCACCACAACACCGACATGGTCTCCTTAAAGTCTTGTTTGTATGCAGAGATGCTGTGAAAACAGAACAATTCCTAACTGAGTATGCCCACTTGCTTCGTTGTCACAGAGGCTAAGTTAACCCTGGAGAATGGGTCCAGAGGTAAGCTTGATAAAAACAGACAGGCATGAGAACGCCCTTTGTTCACAGAAAAGTGACTCTATTAAAGAAGCACCAAACGAGTTTCTCACAGTACAGAATATCAATTTGATTTGTAAAATAACAACACATTTAAAGAGAAACAACTCTCCCTCTCCTGTCAGCAATCAGTAACCAGTAGCTCCTCAGCTAGGGGTGGGACTTCATGTCTCTTCCTCTCTCTGTCCCAGTGGATGCCCAACAGTACATAGGCAGCACAAATTGGCTGTGATGGGTTTCAAAAAATTGAAGACAAAAAGTTGGGTTGGTAGGGATGGGGAAGGATCTGGCAACAGTTGGGGTAACAGGTGAGTATGAGTGAATTACACTGTGTGAAATTCTCAAAAATTAATAAGAATATCATGAAAATACATTTAAAATAAAAAAAAAAGAAGTCAATGGGCTATGTAATTTTTTGTGTAGTGTTTGACCTTTGACCGGGAAAAGGATATGAGTGGTTGGTTCTATCACATTAGAGCTTTAGTAAGCTGGTGCATAGGAGAAAATGTCTGAGAGAGTTAAGGATGATGATCACAGTGCATTTGTAACACCAGTCAGAGTGGAGGAGGAGGAGCGTAAAGGCTGGAGATAGGCCAGGAGTAGCTGACGACATGGCAGACTGGTCCACTCATGTTGTCGTCTGAGGCATAGGGGCAAAGAATGACGTAATGATGGGCAGAGAAGCGAATGTGTGCAACTAAAATCCGAAGGCAACATGGATGGGGTTTGAGTAGGTCTAGAGTGAACCATTTTGAAGGATGTGGTTCAAGTGGGCAGGAGGGATGTACCGGAATGAAGTAACTCAGGAATTTTGGATGCATGTACAACTAAGGTGAAAAGCCATTCCACCACCAGATAGTGGGTGGAGAAATGGGTCAATCACTGAAGACTAAAAGGAGTCCTCCATTTTATAGCAATGGGAAACCTGAGCCCACACATGAGAGCTGTGATTTCATAAGGGTGCATGAAAGAGAAACATGACCCAGGGTTGCCTTCTGATCAGAGGAGGAACTCTAGTAGCAGAATGAGCATGAGGAGTATGGTTTATGATAGTGACTGACACAGGCCTCAGGCCTATGAGCACTCTTGAGTTCCCTCCTTGGCTTTGTCCACTGAGGAGTATGGTGATTTGAGAACAGAAGTCTATATCTGCTGAGACTACTTTTGGTTTCCTACAAAAATGGTTATTATGATAATGGTAGTAGTATTTTAGAAGGTTGCGTGCAAAAATGTATCTGTGTGCCAGTGTGTGTGTGTGTGTGTGTGTGTGTGTGTGTGTGTGTGTAGGTCAGAGGACAACTTTGTCCACTTGGTTCTCTCCTACCTTTATGTGGAATCTGGGGATGAACCCAGTTCACCAGGCTTATGGGATAAGTGCTTTTACCTGCTATGACACTTTGCCAGTCCTGTTTTTAGTTATTGTATTAGATATTTTTTTATATAGTTGTGACCCAATTCCTGACAAGAAGTAACTAAGGGAGAAAAGGTTTTTTGGGAGTCTTAAAGTTTGAGGAGGATACAATCCATCCTAGTGTCAAGGTCATAGCAGCATGAACCTTCCTTGGTAGCAGGGGTATGCACCCAGAATTCCATACCTGCTTCCATTAGGTGTAGTAAAAGTCAAAAGAGGAAACAGGAAGTTGGGCAGAACTATGAAAATCTCAATATCGGTCCCCAGTGACTGACCTTCTCCAGAAAGACTGACACTTAGAGGCTTCATAACCTCCCTAAACGCCACCACCCTCTGGGGACTAATTGTTTAAGCACTTGAGGACATTCTACATTCAGACTACAACCATTCTGCTTCAAATGTAGAACCAATCAGCCAGGTCAGTGGTATAAGACAGAAGTGGTACTCTATGTAGAAAGTCAGGCTATTCACAGGAGCCTAGAGGGGAAAGTATCAGAAAATCCTGGACCCTGTGTGGGTCCACTGTTTCCATTTTCAGTGACTGGATGGCTGCTGTCTTCTAGGTCTCTGAAGAGTAACTGAGACTATTGTTGTTTCCGTTCTCAGGGACTTGATGGCTGCTACCTTTTATCTTCTAGGTCTCTGAGGAGTGGTTAGGTTGTCCAAAGTTGATTTTCAAATCTATTGTTAAAATAACTTCAAATAGGGGCTGGAGAGATGGTGCACTGGTCAAGAGCACTTGCTGCTCTTCCAGAGATCTGGGTCCCATTGCCAGTACCCCATGACAGCTCACAAGAGTTCATAATTCCACTTCCAGGGGAGTCAATACCCTTGTCCAGCCTTCCTGGGCACTGGGCACACACATTGTGCATAGACACACAAGTATCCAAAACACTCCTTCAAATAAAATAAAATCAGGTAAGTCTTAAGTTGTTTTTTAAGCAATTTAAGTTACTGACTTATAAACAGACTGGAATAAAACAAAATCAACCAGATTCAGCTCATTTTTGAGCTAGAGTATACTTTTGAACCAATAAATTACCTCAGCAAGAGGTAAGCCCATATTAGCCCCAAACAAAATTAAATATGCAGATAAACTGCTGTGAGATGCCATTTTGCATAGATCTAAATAAAGGCCTTTTGCTGGTTTTGTGAGGGAGGTAGTTGCAGGTCATTGTGAGGCAGCCTTTGAGCCCTTTCACATGACTTGGCTATTTTTAGATTTCTGAGTCATTCTGTCTTCCATATTAACTATTTTTCAATTCCATATTCTTCTGTTCATGAGGGACATTCTACATTAACCAGTCCAAGTTTCATTGCGGGGTTTAATACTCTAAGCAAACAAACTATATATTCAGTCCTATTCTTAGCAAGCCCTTCAGACAAGATGAGAGTAAATAAAACATTTGGGCCATACTCTCGCACACTGCAGATTTTCTGGTAAGTGGTGCCAGGGAACCCTGGCATGCACAATATTGCGTGCTTGTTTTGATTCACTTTGATTGTCTTTTTAACGATCCAAAATCCCAAAGCAACAGGAATACTTACGAAAGGCACAGAAGTGTGGATAACACAGGATGAGCCAAAAGGCCCTGCCAATGTTTTCTCCATCAGACTAACATAGCTAATAGACAAAGGGAAGAGGTTCTTGGAGAACTCCAGCAATGCATGTGGTATCCCTCAACACACTGAGGAGAAGCGTAATAAAATCCTCATTCATGGAGTCATTAGGGGAGCCTAGAAGTATAGGTCTAAAAAGGATAAGGGAGGGTTGGAGTGAAACTTGGGATTTGTCTTTATGGGGGTTGGTGAATCCAGCTGAGGAAGGCAGAGGGAACCCAACAGAGAAGGGTCACTGAGAGCTCTCTGAGGAGGAGCTTTTGTGACTAACACTGTTGAAAAGGTCTGCTCATTTAGATTGATCCTCTCTGAGGAGAGGGAATGTGTTTTATTCTCTCCGGCCTCTATTGTCCAACAGACTATCTGGTGAATGACAGACGTTCAGTGCGTATTCATTGAGCAGAAAGAAGCCTCCGTTGGTGGCTCGAACAGGCCAGCAAGGCTGCTTCACCATATAGTCCTGGGAGAGGCAGCATCTCGTTATAAAGCATCTCCAGCCATACAACTGCTCCGGAAACCCCAGTGGAGACAGGACTCAGCCTTTACCTTGCCGTGATTTGAATGTAGCTTGTTCCTACTGACACACATGTAGAGACTGATTTCCTTCGTGCAATGGGATGGAGGCCCTTTGGAGGTCACTGGGCCATAAAGGTTCCACACTTGGGAAGGGATTAGCATAGCTCCTTCGAGAGTGGTTAGTTATCACCAGCATGGGCTGTTAGAAGGTGCCCAGCCCCTTTAGTCTGTTTTCTTTTGTTTCTTTTTCTCTGTCTGCTCTTCTCCCGTATGCAAAGCATGCCTTTCACCAGAAGCAAAGCAGATATCAGGGATGTGCATGGGAGCTTCCAAATTATGAGCCCACGTGAATCTCTCCCCTTTATAAATTCCCCGGTTTCCAGTATGCTGCTAGAGTGATGACAGACCTTCTGCCCTTTGCATAGCTGTCTAGATGGAGGGTCTTACTTTGAAGCTATAGGATGGAAATGGTGGATTAGGCTATCCTGACGTGTACTAAAGTCTGTAGGCAGAATCCTGGATCTGGCTGGCCAGCTACCCCAGCTGAATTAGTAAGTTCCAGACCAGTGAGAGAAAATGTCTTACAAAAGACAAAGCAGATACTTTTCTATGATATGGCACTTGTGGTTGACCTCAGGTGTCCCCATGTACTCATAAGTGCCTACATGTGCATGCACACACACCACACACACACACACACACACACACACACACACACACACAGATGCACACATACATACACAGAGTCCATATGCAATATATCCAGCAGAAGCTGCCTATATTGGAGGCTTGGCCAATACTCTTACAGAGCCCCAGTTAGTCGCCCTACAAAGAAAAGACAGCTAAAAATGTCATCCTGGCTGTGTGAGCACAGGTTTTTGTTATTAATTGTGGAAGGGACTGTTAATAAGTATAATCAGCTCCTTGGGTTTGGGATTGCTCTCTGACCCCAGCTTAAATAATTCAGTGTTTCATAGCAAGATATCTGAGCCAAAGTGATTATGCTTGAACTCATGTTGTATGTGTCATGGATACATAAAAATCTTGGATGGGGGAGGTCAGCTTGTGTTGAGTCTGAGGGTGAAATACATGCGTGCGCGCGTGTGCGCGCACGCGCGCGCGCGCACACACACACACACACACACACACACACTAAAATGTTTGTATAGGTTTCAAAATTCCCAATATTTAATGACATTCTAAAATCTGTGGCCAGATAGACTTCATAGACTATGGTATCTGATGTCCTTAGCAGATATAATTAGCCATGATTCTTTCAAACTCAAAGGAAGCTTTCACTTCTTCACCTTGTGTACTTTTTGCCAGTCTTCAAAGTAGCCCTCTTCCTTTCTATCCAGTGATAAGATTGTGGTCTTATGAGTCTGTTGGTTAAAATGATCCCTTAAGACCAGGTTTAATTTTCTTAAGGTTTTAGACCTTGGCTTTTGGAATTTAGTTTACCACTTCAGAGCAATGCACCAGAGAGATCTCGGCTCAATGCATTATTTTTTTTAACAAAGTTGTTAATTTAATACACTTTGTATTTACAGCTAAAGTTTCCACTCTGTTGAGTTTCTAAGAAGCCTCTAAGCTGTATTGTACTTATTCATAGGCACAGATTCCATAAAATCCATCATTATTAGAACTAAACATATAGACCAGTGATCCAGTTTATTGATCCAGTGCAATTGCAATTAGGTACCTGAGTTCAGAAGAAAATTAACAGAGTGGAAAATTAGTAAATAAACAAAATTCACACTAAGAATTACTTTCTTCCCATATATATATATATATATATATATATATATATATATATAAAATAGACATGGATCCACTAGTGTTTTGTTTCATTGCTTGACTATTTTGCTCAATACCATTTGTTAGATTCACTCTTGGATTATGTAAATATCATATTTATAGGTAAAGATTTGCATGTTTCAATTTTACCAATTACCACACTGTACCTAGTGTCCAATAATACAGTAAAATATTGCAAGCACATACTGATAACCATGTGTTTCATTTTAAAAGATCTTGCTCCTTTGTTCAGTCACCTATTCCTAAAAGTTCTGTAAACATCCTTATTTTGTATCTCTTAGGACCCAAGATTGAGATAGCCCAGTGCAGTGGAGAGAGGAGAGTCAATGACACTGAGGAGAGTGGATGGGGCCCAGGAGGCCCTGTGCATATCACCACAAAATCAGCTTATCAAAAAAATCAAGTTAGGAGCTAGAGAAATGGCTTACCAGTTAAGAGCACTTGTTGCTTTTCCAGTGTGCCCAGGTTCAATTCCCAGAACCCATGTGGTAGCTCACAACCATCTGTAACTCTAGTCCCAGGGGATCCAATGGCCTCCCCTGGCTTCTGTGGGCATCAGATAATCGCCGGTGTTGCATGGACATGCATGCAGGCAACGCACTCATACACATAAAAGAATAGAATTTTAAAAATTAAAACAAAACAAAAGAGCCACAAGAGAACTCACAACCCCCAGGCTTGAGGTGTAAGACTCGCTGGACCCACAGGTTGAGCTGCAGAAGCACCAGTGTAACTAATTTCTAGTTCATAGCAGTACAGGAACACAGACACCTGGCTTGAGATTTAAGACACTAGTGAGACACGTAGCACTTGTAGAAGTAAGTATGTGTAACAGATGGAGCATCTTCAGAACTTGCACACTGTGAAAGCAGATCAAAACGTCCAAGGATTAGGAGATAGACTTTTCAACTTTAGGCCCGCTGAGATGTAGTTCCCCCTTTCTTGAATGAATCCTCTCTGCTTGCTGTTTCTGTCTATGTCTAATTCTTTCTTTGTTCAAGGATGTGGTTTGGATATGCTTGGCCTATGGGAAGTAGCACTGTTGGGAGGTGTGGCCTTGTTGGAGTGGGTGTGGCCTTGTTAGAATGGGTGTGGCCTTGTTGGAGTAGGTGTGGCCTTGTTGGGGGAAGTGCATCACTGTGTAGGTGGGCTTTGATGTCCTATGCTAAGGCTCCACCCAGTGTGGAAGAGAGAGCCTCCTCCAGGCTGTCTAGAAGCCAGTCTCCTGGCTGCCTTTGGGTCAACATAGAGGCCTTTCGGTTCCTCCAGCGCCATGTCTGCTGCCTGCTGCCATACATCTCCACATGACAATAATGGACTGAAACTCTGAACCTGTAAGCCAGCCGCAATTAAATGTTTACCTTTATAAGAGTTGCCTTGGTCACGGTGTTGCTTCACCGCAATAACACTCAAGCTGAGACACCTGCTGTTAGCTGATGTCACAAAAGCATTCACAAACCCCGAGCCCTAGGAATCACGTGGGCCTGTTAAACACTGTAACCTTCTAATGCAGCGGTGTGAAGGCTGAGTAGCAGGAAATAGCCCTAGTGGGTCTCAGTGGCACAGCCACCGAGTGGGTGGCTCGGATTTCAGCATTCATCAGGGATGTCATGAGTGCTTTGGGGAGAAGTCTGTCCATTCATTAAAGAATTTAGCACATGGCTGCTTTGTGTGCTCTATAGGACACTGTGATGTCAGAACCCGGTAGTATGAAGAGGCTTCATCAGTACGGGCAAAATGCAAAAAGGAAGGCCGTCTTTCCACTTACATTTCTCTCTGTTGGAGTTAATTAGGAAAAAGCGGGGAGTTTTTCTCAGAAATTGTCTTTGTATGGGGCCAGAGAGACACGTCAGCAGTTATGAATACTTGCTGTTCGTGCAGAGGACCAGGGTTCAGTTTCTGATACTCCCATGGTAGGGCTTTTCGACTGTCGGTAATATCAGTTACAGGGGTCCAGCACACCTGACTGGCCTTTGTGGAGACCAGGCATGCAGACGGCACACTTACATCTAAGACAACAAAACATTAGTCACACACTTGTGGTTGCAACGTCTACTTTGCCAGTAGAGGTCCATTTACTGATATTATTACATTTGGAAGAAATGTTCTGATGGTTGGTTTTTCTGTCAGCTTGCCGCTAATGAAAAGCACCTGAGTAGGAAGACCGACTGAGGAACTGTCCTGATTGCCTTAATGGTTATGCAAAGATGCAACCCAAATGTGGGTGGTACTTTCTGCTAGCAGCCCAGGCTAAAAGGGGTATGGCAGAAGGAAGATCATTTGCCTTTTTCTTGCTTGGCTTTCCCTCTTGCCTGAGTTGATCGCCTGGATGATGATGCTGTTGAAAAGGAAAGGAGTTAGAGGGGGAGGTAGAGGAGGGGAAAGAAGAAGAGGAAGAAGAAAGAGGAGGAGGAGGAGGAAGAGGAGGAGGAGGAGGAGAAAGAGAAGGAGGAGGAGGAGGAGGAGGAGAAGAAGAAGAAGAAGAGTAATATGCTGTTGCTGCTGCTGCTGCTGCTGCTGCTGCTGATGATGATGATGATGATGATGATGATTCTTTCACTGGAATTAGAACCAGTATTTCCAGACTTCCATCACTGACTGAGGACCAGTAGTTCTCCAGGACACCATAGCCTAGGTATTCAGTGCAAGATTGAAACTGCTGTGGTATCCAGCCTCATAGACTGAGTAACTGCCAACTTCTGGGCCTCTCAGGCATGTGAGATACCTGTTGTTACTATTTCACTGTGTGTGTGTGTGTGTGTGTGTGTGTGTGTAGTTGAATATATGTATTCATATATTCACCTATATTCATTGTATCCTGCTCTGTTGCAGGATAACTCTGATGAATATAGTAACTTACCAAACAAAGCCAAGTCTCTAAAATATCTAGGTAGACTTTAAATTTGTTGCCCCAGATCATGAAATTTTTATCCATTAATCTTATTGGCTTTTTCTAAGCGTGTCCCATGCCCATCAATGGCATTTTCCCCTCTATGTCTAAAATAATAGTACTTCTTTCTTATACTGTGCATTTTGACTTGGAAATGTTCAGAGAGAATGTTTTGTATATATCTCATGATTTCCAGTGGTCTTTTTGTAATTTTGCCCAAATGTTTTCTGGTATGACCTGAAAAACGGTCAATCATTTGTGATTTGGATTTTTTAAGCACACAAAATGTTGTTCTTTAGATAAAAACAGCGTTCTTGGCATTTGTTATTCAAACCGATAGTGTAGAACATTAGCAGATGGATTGTATTTTATTCCTTCATACAGTGAATGGACACTTGATTATTATTTCACGTTGATCAGTTCTTCAGGGTCTTGCACTGATTGCTACATATACTATACCAATATTTGATGTAATCTCATCTTACTAAGAACAATGAAACACTTTACTCACAAGGACAATTTAGAACTCGGTGAGCTATAAAATATTATCTGAGGCATATTGCAAATCAGGGTTATTTGTACCATTGGGTTATTAAAAATATTAAAAATGTAAAGACTGCTGGAACTACCTTCCTACTGCCAGCCAAGAGGAAACTAAGAAAATACTCCAATGGATAACGTCTACATGAGTATACAAGCACTCTCCCTCAGTCTTCTAAACCCCACTTCCATTTGTTTCTGAGGAGAGTCATTCAGTCTGCCCTGTTGTTCATCCAGCTATTTATGGAACAATTTGTGCCAACGGCCTTGAAAACATCAGACGTGAGCCATCCTCCAAGACAGAGCATTGCAGGGCTTGCATTCTATCTGGATATTTTTTGGCTGGATCAATAAAATTACTATTCCTTATCTGGTATTTGCCATGTATTCAATCATGTGCAAAGCAAGGGAATAGTCTCAGAATTTTGAGCTAATGGAATTACCACAAAATTAGCATATGCTTAGATGCATGGGCTATGGATGTATTCCTCATTCTCTTGCTATGCTCATGTACTGTAGACTTCAGACTCAACTCATCATGGCCTCTCAGACATTGATCAAATGGTAGAGGTCTTTTTTGGTCTTGAGACAAAAAAGAAAGAAAGCAAAACTAAAAACTAGGAGTGGTGGGATAAAACAATTGCCCGCTGTTATCTTCTGATATACCTATGAGTATTTAAAAGCATTTTGTTACCTGTTTTAAGATTTATTTTCATTATTTTTTAATTTTATTTATTTACATGTGTGTGTGTGTGTGTGTGTGTGTGTGTGTGTGTGCATGCAAGTGCATTGCTGACAGAGGCCAGAAGAGGGCATCAAATCCTCTGGACCTGGAGGCACAGACAGTTGTGAGCTTATGGGAACTGGACTCCAGATGCTGGAAGAGCAGCAAGTTCTCCTAATTGCTGAGCCTTCCCTCCTGCACTTCGGTTATTTCTTTCTCTGTTCCTTCTGGTGGATACTTTTTTCCTATCCATACAGACAAGTTTTATCTATAGCAACTTCATCCTGTTATTGAGAACTTCTTCCCACATTTCACTTTTAGACACTATACTTTTTAGTCTCTAAATTATCACTTGGTTCTCCTTATGGTGTCTGTTTCAACACAGATTTTCTACCATTTTATTCAGTCCATGTATTCCTTTATTTCAGGAAAATAGTATTTATGATCAGACGCCTTTGCCTTGAAAACGATTTTAAGTAGTCTGCTTTTGCTCTTGTCTTATGGGATAACTCTCTGGGAAGTACTGGGTTTTGTTCTAACCAGCTCACTATCAATCCGGGGGTTGACATCTGAACCTTTGCATTCATATTAATCCTTATGGATTTTCATATTATAGCTCATGCCAACAGAATTATTTACTTCTCTGAAGAAATGTGTCTTTTGGGAATAGTGCTTTGCTTCCTTACATTTGGGGTAATTATTTGAATTTCAGTCTACTGTTGTGCTCTCTACTTACCTAAACTGACCTTTCTCAGTCACTTTCTTCCTCCTTGCATCAATCAACTTTGTTAATTATTACTCTACTTCTCCTTCAATGCAGAAGCTTTTTGCTTATATTTTTAGCATTACATTTGAAATCCTAAGAGCTATATTTAGCCATTGATTTAGTGTTGTCATCCTTTCCAACTGTGAAAGTAATGTGGAATACTTATTTTTATCGCCTTATACTGCTTAGTAAAGTTACTCACAATTAGGAAAGTTTTACTTACTCTCTATTCGTTAAGTTTTTTTTAAATGGCTTGCATGTGTGTGTTTATGTGGATGCATTCTCTGTGTTTGCAGGTGTATGTGGAGACTGGAAGAAGGTGTCAGCCTTTAGAGATGAAGTTACCTGCAGTTTTGAGGTGAGCATGGGAAACTGAACTCAGGTCTTCTTGAGGAACAACAAGTTCACTTAGCTGCTGAGCCATCTCTCTTGCCTGCTCTGGTTTTAGTAATCTCTGATCTCTATTCATGACGGCTTTATATTGTGACACGAGAACCATCATGAAAGCAGTGCTAAGAGGAAAACTCATAGCTCTAAGTGCATCCAAAAAGAAACTGGAGAGAGCATACACTAGCAGCTTAATGGCACACCTTAAAGCCCTGGAAGAAAAACAAGTTAATTCACCCAGCAGGAGTAGAAGACAAGAAATCATCAAACTCAGGGCTGAAATCAATCAAATAGAAACAAAGAGAACCATACAAAGAATCAACAAGACCAGGAGCTGGTTCTTTGAGAAAATCAACAAGATAGATAAACCCCTAGCCAGACTAACCAAAGGACACAGAGACAGTATCCAAATTAACAAAATTAGAAATGAAAAGGGAGACATAACAACAGAAACTGAGGAAATTCAAAAGATCATCAGATCCTATTACAAAGGTCTATACTCAAAACAACTGGAGAATCTAGAGGAAATGGACAATTTCCTAGACAGATACCAAATACCAAAATTAAATCAGCATCAAATAGACCAGCTAAATAGTCCCATAACCCCTAAAGAAATAGAGGGGGTTATAGAAAGCCTCCCAACCAAAAAATGTACGGGACCAGATGGTTTTAGTGCAGAATTCTACCAGACCTTCAAAGAAGACTTAACACCAATACTTTTCAAACTACTCCACAAAATAGAGACAGAAGGGATACTGCCCAACTCATTCTTTGAAGCCACAATTACACTAATACCTAAACCACAAAAAGATCCAACAAAGAAAGAGAACTACAGGCCAATTTCTCTTATGAATATCGATGCAAAAATACTAAATAAAATTCTTGCCAACCGAATCCAAGAGCACGTCAAAATGATCATTCACCATGATCAAGTAGGCTTCATCCCAGGGATGCAGGGATGGTTCAACATACGGAAATCCATCAATGTAATCCACTACATAAACAAACTAAAAGAAAAAAACCACATGGTCATCTCATTAGATGCTGAAAAAGCATTCCACAAAATTCAGCATCCTTTCATGCTAAAAGTCTTGGAAAGAGCAGGAATTCAAGGCCCATACCTAAACATAGTAAAAGCAATCTACAGCAAACCAGTAGCCAACATCAAAATAAATGGAGAGAAACTTGAAGCAATCCCACTAAAATCAGGGACTAGACAAGGCTGCCCTCTCTCTCCATATCTTTTCAATATAGTACTTGAAGTTCTAGCGAGAGCAATTAGACAACATAAGGAAGTCAAAGGGATACAAATTGGAAAGGAAGAAGTCAAATTATCATTATTTGCAGATGATATGATAGTTTACTTAAGTGACCCAAAAAACTCCACCAGAGAACTTCTACAGCTGATAAACAACTTCAGCAAAGTGGCTGGTTATAAAATTAACTCAAGCAAATCAGTAGCCTTCTTGTACTCAAAGGACAAGCAGGCTGAGAAAGAAGTTAGGGAAATAACACCCTTCACAATAGCCACAAACAACATAAAGTACCTTGGCGTAACTCTAACCAAACAAGTGAAAGATCTGTATGACAGGAACTTCAAGTCCTTGAAGAAAGAAATCGAAGAAGACCTCAGAAGATGGAAAAATATTTCTTGCTCCTGGATTGGCAGGATCAATATAGTAAAAATGGCCATCTTACCAAAAGCAATATACAGATTCAATGCGATCCCCATCAAAATCCCAACTCAATTCTTTATAGATCTAGAAAGAGCAATTCTCAAATTCATCTGGAGCAACAAAAAACCCAGGATAGCTAAAACTATTCTCAACAATAAAAGGACTTCTGGGGGAATCAATATCCCTGACCTTAAACAGTACTACAGAGCAATTGTGTTAAAAACTGCATGGTATTGGTACAGCAACAGGCAAGTGGATCAATGGAATAGGATTGAAGACCCAGAAATTAACCCACAGACTTATGGTCACTTGATCTTTGATAAAGGAGCCACAACCATCCAGTGGAAAAAAGATAGTCTTTTCAACAAATGGTGCTGGTTCAACTGGAGGTCAACATGCAGAAGAATGCGAATTGACCCACTCTTATCTCCTTGCACTAAGATCAACTCCAATTGGATCAAGGACCTCCACATAAAACCAGACACAATGAAACTATTAGGAAAGAAACTTGGGAAGACCCTGGAGGACATAGGCACAGGGGGAAAGTTCCTGAACAGAACACCAATAGCTTATGCACTAAGATCAAGAATTGACAAATGGGACCTCATAAAATTACAAAGTTTCTGTAAGGCAAAGGACACTGTCAGAAGGACAAAAACGACAACCAACAAAGTGGGAAAAGATCTTCACCAACCCCACATCCGACAGAGGGCTAATATCCAATATATACAAAGAACTCAAGAAGTTAGACCCCAAAGAACCAAATAACCCTATCAAAAAATGGGGTACAGAGCTAAACAAAGAATTTTCACCAGAAGAAATTCGGATGGCTGAGAAACACCTTAAGAGATGTTCAACATCGTTAGTTATCAGAGAAATGCAAATCAAAACAACCCTGAGATTCCACCTCACACCAGTCAGAATGGCTAAGATTAAAAACTCAAGAGACAACAAATGCTGGTGAGGATGTGGAGAAAGAGGAACACTCCTCCACTGTTGGTGGGATTGCAAAATGGTAAAACCGCTCTGGAAATCAGTGTGGCGGTTCCTCAGAAAATTGGGCAAGCCACTCCCAGAGGACCCTGGCATACCACTCCTGGGCATATACCCAGAGGATTCCCCTGCATACAATAAAGACACATGCTCCACTATGTTTATAGCAGCCTTGTTTATAATAGCCAGAAATTGGAAGGAGCCCAAATATCCCTCAAAGGAGGAATGGATACAGAAAATGTGGTATATTTATACAATGGAATACTACTCAGCAATTAAAAATAATGAATTCATGAAATTTGTAGGTAAATGGTTAGACCTGGAAAATATCATCCTGAGTGAGCTAACCCAATCACAAAAGAATACACATGAAATGCAATCACTGATAAGTGGATATTAATGAGCCCAGAAGCCCTAAATACTCAAGGCACAATTAGCAAGTCAAATGATTCCCAAGAAGAAAGGAGAGGACCCTGGGCCTGGAAAGATTGGATCCAGATTTGTAGAGAAACTGTGGGGGGAGGGGGAATGATTGGGGAATAGTTGGGGGGGAGAGGAACTATAGGACATAGGGAGGGGGGAACTGGGAAAGGGTAAAGCCTTTGGAATGTAAACAAAGAATATAGAAAATAAAAAAAAAGAAAAAAAAGAAAAATCGAAAAAATTTCAAATATGTATAATTAGAAACTATTATATTCAGATTAAAATAGAAAAAAAAAATTTCCCACTGCACACGGCGCCTTGTCTCTGTAAAAACTGCATTCATTTCCTTTATATTTTGAAGTACCGTTTTGCCATGCATGTGGTTTAAAGCTAGCTAACTTTAAGCACACTTTCCCACGTGTTTGCTTTCATTGTCATGGCGGTATGTGGCATCTCAGGCCTGCCAGGCAAGTGCTCTACCACTCAGACACAGCGCAGGCCTGCCTTGACTTCATTACAACCTCACCCGAGCTACCTAGAAGCCTAGAAGTCAGTTTCTTTTTTTAATCCATTCTGTGATCATCTCTTATTTTTGCTATTTCCTTCTTTTGCCTTCATTCTTTTGATGTGGTGTAGTTAGGTAAGATACTTTTTGTAATTATTTTGTTTTTCACTCATTGGATTTCTTGAACATGTGAGTTGCTGTCTCTAATGTTTTATATTTTCTGTCCTTTTCAGTACTTATTTTAGAATGGTTCTTGATAGTTTCTTCTGCTCTTGTCTCTTCCATAGCTAATTATTCCCATTCACACTATTTTACACACACACACACACACACACACACACACATATGTATATATATATGGTCCATTCTTTCCCTGAGTCTCTATGCTACAATTTGTGTTTTCTGATACTATAGCAGATCCTTTTTGCAGTAATTTTATGATATCTTAATTATAATTGTTTTATGGCTTGAGAGCTACTTCCTGGTGTCATCTTTTCTTGTGTGCCTGATGTTACCTCATAGAGTATATAGTATATGCTACAAAGTATTTGGAAAAAGTGGATATCTTTAATATATTATTCGTACAATGGATTTTCCACAGTTCTTTCAGACACACATAGGCTATACTAATCTAGTATTGAGTTTCTGTGACTTAATAGATGATGAGATGCAGGAAGGCTGGGATACCTAGCTAGGTGGGATACTGAGATGCAGGAAGGCTGGGAGTCTGAGAGCCTGCTTGATTGGGATGCTGGACTGTTAG
This sequence comes from Apodemus agrarius, assembly GCA_964023405.1. Classification (NCBI taxonomy): domain Eukaryota; kingdom Metazoa; phylum Chordata; class Mammalia; order Rodentia; family Muridae; genus Apodemus; species Apodemus agrarius. The sequence continues at coordinate 172,606,997 of OZ030006.1, forward strand.
GATGCTGGGATGCCAGTCTGTGCATGCAAAATGTGCCGCTCTTTATGATGGGTGAATTTCAAGTGTTCCTCCCCTGAGAAGGTTCTAGATTGTTAGTGCTGTCCCCTTAATTCACATAACCAACCACAGCACTGTGCAGTCTTTTATTTCTTCATGCAGGGTTTGGTTTAAACACTTGATTTTATATTTTATGAACTGTCTAGATTTTGCTCTAGCAACTGTTGGGGAAACTTGCAGATACTTTAATCTTTAATTCTTAAACATTTTTTAATGTTTAATTCTTAAACATTTAATTCTTAAACATATGCCAAGGCTTGGATGTCAGAGGACCACTTGCAGGAATCAGTTGTGTTCTTCCATCATATGGGTACAGGGATTAAAACTCAGGTTATTCGGAGACTTAATTAGGGTTTCCATTCCTGTGAAGAGACACCATGGCCAAAACAATTTTTATAAAGGACTACATTTAATTGGAGCTGGCTTACATGTTCACAAGGTCGGTCCATTATCATCATGTCAAGAAACATGGCAGCAGGCAGGCAGATACAATGCAGGAAGAGCTGAGAGTTCTACATCTTTTTCCTAAGTAAAACAGGAGAAGACTGGTGCCTACATGGCTAGGATAAGCACCTCAAAGCCCACCCCAACAGTGACACATTTTCCCCAACAAGGTCACACCTGCTTCAACCAGGCCACACCTACTCCAACAAAGCCACACCTACTCCAACAAAGCCACACTTCCTAATAGTACCATCCTTGAGCCAAGCATATTCAAACCACCACATCAGTCTTGGCAGCAATCACCTTTAGCCAGGTCAATGTGAAAAGACGTCTATCTGTTGCTAATTTTGCCATTGATCTTCAGGTTTACATGTGTCCAAATCCTGCTACTTTCATTCTTCATCTTAGCAGTTACAATTGTCATTCTAAAGCAGATGGCAGGTCTGAATGTTACCTAGTGCCCCCAGTCTATGGACATTCAGGTTCATTGAGGGATATTAATTGGAAGGGTTCACAATTCCTGCACATCTGTTTCCACATAAGGTGCAAGAGTTATTACTGAGAACTACTTAGAATGTCATGTGTAGTCTAGAATTTAGGTAAAGAATAAAGACACTGAAACACAGCTTCTGTGGGAATAAGCATTGTGGGAATTTAAGAAATTCTCTGAGAGAGTCTGAGATCAGTGAATTGGCAGCTGTTAGTCTGTGAATGAATTCTCTATCCCTTTTAAAATTGAATCTGTTTCTCCCCGTCAAAGAAAGCTGAAATATAAGACTCCATTCAATCGTTTTTTTTTTAAAGAATTCATTTCACTTCAATCAGAACAAACAGATTAAATAAATAGAATGTCAAGGGTCTGCTTCCTTGCCCATTTCTAATCGCTCAAATACTTCAGTTCTACCTGCAGACAACCAGGACACATCTTACCTTAATGAGAATTGAGGATTAAGAGTTAAGCTTAGCCTGGCGTCCTCTCTTAACTGTCATACAAGGGAATAGCAGAGACAACCCCTCTCTTAGAGATGCTTGAGCAAAGTCTTTCTTGCATGAATTCAGACTGTGTTATGTGACTCCCAATATAGAACCGAGCCACAGTTTGCAAAAGGCTCTATTTATAGGTATTAGAAGGAGTGTTTATCAAGGAGTGTTTCCCCTTCTGACCAGCCTTGTCATGTCCTTCCTAGGAATATCTTGTCTGCAGTGGCCTAGAGCTTTCTTATTAGAGTGATTAAATGCCTCTAGCAAGAAAATTCAAAGGGAAAGATAAAATCGGTGCCAGCTTCCACAGAACCCCAAACTGAGAGAGTTTGACCGAGTATTCATTAGATGAATCCTACCATGCTGTGAGCTCTGGAGAGAAGAGTGTCATGTTCCCTGCCTTGGTCTTGATGAGCCCTTTAAATGGTGGCCTGGCCATTTAGTCTTTTAGAGAAAGCAAGCTCAGCTACTGAGTTGTGAGGATACGTTTGGACTAAATAAACCATGTCTTGACTTAACCACAGTAAGCAATTCTAGGACATTTACTTAACCCCACCATCTTCAAATATAGTAAGAGCTGTGAGTTGAAACCGACTGGTGGTGGTGGTAGCTACACCTTTAAACAAAGTACCATCAGACTATATTAAAGATGAGTGGCATCTGTTTACAACTCTCTATCCCTTTGCTGATCTCTTTGGGTTTCCTATAGACTGAGAGGTTTAGAATATACAGGTCTTCAGGATTTGGATATTATATGAATATTTTGTTTCATGGAAAGTGCTAGATGCGGGACTGCAGAGATAGCTCAGCAGAGTTTGCTGCTCTTGACCTACTTGGAGAAGCTAAAAACAACCTGTAACTCCAGCTCCAGGAGTAGCCAGTATTCTCTTCTGCCCTCTGCCAGGACCTGTTCTCAATGCACCCAAACACACATGAACATGCACATATACACACATGTGCACACACAAACATGCACACATTCATACATACATATGGATACACATGCACACACATACATACACACATATGCATTCACACACACACACGCACAAACATGCATATACTCAAGCATACACGCATGTGGACATCATGCACACACATGCATATATGCATACCTGAACACAAATATGCATAGATGTACACGTACATACACACATACTTCACACATATGCATATATGCACATATTCACATGTACATACACAAACATACTAATTAAAATTAATATTTTAAAAATACTAGACATAAAGGGCTTAAAATATACAAATCTGGGCACCAGGGAGCCGGGAGACTCCACAGTCTTCTGTGCATAGCCCGCCAGGAGAGAGTTATCTCCCAGCAGTGCTTTCATTTCTGAGCAGCAGAGGTAAGAGCTCCACCTTCTCTCTGGAGAGGACCTGCTAGGAGCACACAGGGCCTAAGATCAGTGGAGCAGCTGGGACGGAAGTCTTTCTACCCCCATTTGTACCAGGAAACCTGGAAACTCCACAGTCTTCTGTGCATAGCCTGCTAGAAGAGAGAGATCTCCCAGCAGTGCTTTCACTTTTGAGCTCAGAGGAGTAAGGACACAGGCTTACAGGCCCACAGGAGGAATAAACTCCAGCCAGAGACAAGAATATCAACTAGTACTAGATGGTGAAAGGCAAGCACAAGAGCCCTACCAACAAAAACCAAGGCCACATGGCAACATCAGACTCCAGTTCTCCCACCACAGCAAGTCCCAGATACCCTCACACACCGGAAAAGCAAGAGTTGGATTTAAAATCATATCTCATGATGCTGATAGAGGGCTTCAAGAAAGACAAATAACTCCCTTAAAGAAATACAAGAGAACATCAGTCAACAGGTAAAAGCCCTTAAAGAGGAAACACAAAAATCCCTTAAAATAACCCAGGAGATCATGGGTCAACAGGCAGAAGCCCTTAAAGAAGAAACACAAAAATCCCCTAAAGAATTACAGGAAAACACAAACAATCAAGTGAAGGAACTGAGAAAAAGCATCTATGATCTAAAAGTGGAAGTAGAAACAATAAAGAAATCACAAAGTGAGACATCTCTGGAGATAGAAAACCTTGGAAAGAATTCAGGAGTCATCAGCATCAACAACAGAATACAAGTGATAGAAGAAAGAACCTCAGGTGCTGAAGATACCATAGAAAACATTGACTCAACAGTCAAAGAAAATGCAAAATGCATAAAGCTGGTAACCAGAAACATCCAGGAACTCCAGGACACAATGAGAAGACCAAACCTAAAAATTATAGGTATAGATGAGAGTGAGAATTTACATCTTAAAGGCCCAGTAAATATCTTCAACAAAATTGTAGAAGAAAACTTCCCTAACCTAGAGAAAGAGATGCCCATGAACATACAAGAAGCCTTCAGAACTCCAAACAGACTGGACCAGAACAGAAAGTTGTCCTGGCATATAATAATCAAAACACCAAATTCACTAAACAAAGAAAGAATATTAAAAGCAGTAAGGGAAAAGGGCAAGTAACTTATAAAGGCAGACCTATTAGAATTACAAAAGACTTCTCACCAGAGATGATGAAAGCTAGAAGATCCTGGGCAGACTTCATACAGACCCTAAGAGAATACAAATGCAAGCCCAGGCTACTGTACCCAGTAAAACTCTCAATCATCATAGATAGAGAAACCAAGATATTCCATGAAAAAACCAAATTTACACAATATCTGTCCACAAATCCAGCCCTACAAAGGATAATTGATGGAAAATGCCAACACAAGGAGGGAAACTACACCCTAGAAAAAGCAAGAAACTAATCTTACAACAAACCCAAAAGAAGATACCCACACAAACATTAAAAAAAAATCAAAAATAACAAGAAGCAACAATCACTATTCCTTAATATCTCTTAACAACAATGGACTCAACTCCCCAATAAAAAGACATAGGTTAAGGAAATATTTCTCATGTAAATCTTCAATTTTATCAGAAAATGTTTGTAATTCCCCTTTTAATTAATTTAATAATGTTTTTGTTTACCATTTTATCTGCATTATTTTTCATGATAATCTTAAATTTTAATGTCTTTTTATAAATTTCCTCTATTTTATCAGAAATGTTTTCAATGTAAATCTTTGATTTTATCACAAATGTTTCTAATTCCACCTTCAATTAATTTAGAAGAGTTTTTACATTTACCATTTTTATGTAAAATTTTCCATGAAATAGTCAATTTTAACATGTTTGTCTATTTATTTCTTGAATTTTACCAGAAGTATTTTCCATTTAAATCTTCAATGTTATCTGAAAATGTTTATAATTCCACCTTCAATCAACTTAGAATTATCTTTATGCCTATCATTTTACCTATATAATTTCCATGATAATCTTTTTTTTGTGTTTTATGTTTTGTTTTGATTTGGTTTTTCTGAGACAGGGTTTCTCTGTGTAGCCCTGGCTGTCCTGGAACTCACTCTGTAGACCAGGCTGGCCTCGAACTCAGAAATCCGCCTGCCTCTGCCTCCCAGAGTGCTGGGATTACAGGCGTGCGCCACCACCGCCCGGCCCGATAATCTTTAATTTTAACATGTTTTAAATATATTTCTTCCATTTTATCAGAAATATTTTCTATGTAAATCTTCAAGTTTATCAGAAAATGTTTATAATTCCACTTTCAATCAACTTAGGAATACTTTTTTTTTTTTTTTTTTTTTTGGTTTTTTCGAGACAGGGTTTCTCTGTGTAGCTCCGGCTGTCCTGGAACTCACTCTGTAGACCAGGCTGGCCTCGAACTCAGAAATCCGCCTGCCTCTGCCTCCCAAGTGCTGGGATTACAGGCGTGAGCCACCACCGCCCGGCTAGGAATACTTTTATACCTCTCATTATTATATCTATATAAAATTTTCCATGATTAAAAAAAAAAACAAAAAAAAATAAGAGAGCTGGTGTCTTAAAAAAAACCACAAATATGTAAAAGTGAAAACATAAAATTTTAAAAAATGAGTTGGTTGAAGTTCTTAGGACATTTAAAAAGTAAAAGAATCCTTTGATTCTAATAAGAAAAAAATATCAATCTTTTTCAACTTACAATTCATCCTCCGCCCATTTTAAGGCACTCTGTTCTGACTGTGTCTACATTGTCTCACATGATTTTGTGCTCCAGACATTTCCAACATACTCTGTCACTCAGTTCTTGAGAGTATTTAAGGTCAGTATTCCCATTCCCACAATAATAAGAAACAATAGAAACCTGACATTTAGATGACGTTCTTTATTTCAAAGGAAGTGTTCTTTTGCAAATTGGAATCAAGATTTGCTTCACAACTGCGATATATTTTCAGAAGAAGTGTTGCCAGGTGACTTTATTATCCCATGAGCATGGAGTGTTCTTAGAGAACACTAGATCTAAAAAGCTTAGTCAGAATAGTTTGTGCATCTCTGTAGTCCTGAAACTCAAGAGGCAGAGGCAGGAGGATCAAGGTTCAAGGCCAGCATGGGCTTCATAATAAACTGCCAGCATAGAAAAACTTTGTCACAACAAAACAAAATGCATGCTCTTGAGACCACACACACACACACACACACACACACACACTCACAATTAAAGCTGCTATTGGAGTAGCTTTTAGAGTAAGCTGCTTTCTGGCTTGCTCTTCATGGCTTGCTCAGCCTGCTTTCTTATAGAACCCAGGGTCACCTACCCATGGAAGGCACCACCCACAATGGGTAGGACCCTCCCACATCAATCATCAATTAGGAAAATGACCTGTTGGCTTGCCTATAGCCTCATCTTACGGAGGCATTTCTGAACCGAGGTTTCCTCTTCTCAGAGGACTTTATCCTGTGCCAAGTCTTTGTAAAGCTATCTGGCACAACGATCAAGGTTCTGGTCCAGCCTTCTGAACAGGTCATAGGATAAAAATGATGGGAGCAGACTTTGCAATAAACCAGGTTTCATCTTTTTAAAATGTATGCCAACAGGGGTAGTTATGGTCCGGTGGTTCTGAACACTTGTTGACTCCAGAAGACCTGAGTTTGGTTCCCAGCACCTGCCACGTACCGACTCAGTCGGAACACAGACTCCCGTGGGGAATCAGGGTCTTTGGTATGCAGGAAGGTACAGGTCCGGTGAATGACAGACAGACACACACAAGATCTGAATGCGTCTGAATGCACTTTACTGTTCTGAGGCAGGAACTTTTATACACACACAAGTTGGTATTACATTACTAAAGAAAAAAATGTATCCAGTGAAATGTTTACAAAGAATGGTTACCATGAGTATCTGGCACAAGGAAATACAAAATCAATCAGGTATGAACGTTAGAGAATACACACAAAGTCATCGCGTCCCTCTATAGTTAATGATAAACTAGTAGTTCAAGAGTCCTTGGAAACCACTATGTTACAGGGCTAGGTATTGTTAGTGTAGTCTTTGTATAATATCTTGCTTCCTTCTTGTAAGACTCCCTCAGGCTACTTAGAAACTTTACTTAACTGATGGTTTCCATGTCAGAGTGCCAAAGCCAGCTAACTATACAAATAATATAAATAAAGAAATTGTTAGTTCTTTAATGTATCTAGGTAATAACTGTACAGCTGATCAAAAACAAAGCAATGGATCTCTAGAAGATAAATCATGGCCAGTGCTGTAGCTCAAAGAATAAACTCTCAGTAAACCATCACGCCTGGATGCTCGCACCTCCGGCTGGCAGGGACATCTTGTAAGTAAAAGAACAGGTCAGAAAAAGGGTCACACAGCTTGCCATGAGAAATTTCAGCTCAGCCCTATCTGCAGCCAAGGAGGCCCACAGCGGCATTCACCTTGAACAGCCCTGCCAAACAAGGCTTTTCCCAGTAAATATCACACAGCTTCCGCCTGGATTGCAGCTTGGCTGCGTGAAATTACGGTGTTCAAGAGATGCGTGTGATAAGCACCCTTCATCAGAAGGCTCCAAGCTCCAAGGGATCTATCACCCTCTCTGGCGTCTGTGGCCACTGCACACACGTGCAAATAAAAACATCTGAAAATCGATATGATGCCAGTTGAAGAGAAGATCTGGCAGTTCCAAGTCAAGTCTTCCTGCCTCCTGGAGTTTCCTGTGTTTTCCAGCGCTCTCATTTGTGTGCACCAAAACGTTTCTGAGGATGCTGGTTGTTGAAATGATTGAGAATGGTGGGGATCATTGTAATTAAATTAATCTTGTCCTAGACTTAACCAGTAGAGTGCAATTGAGCACAGGATATGTTTTAACTTCGTGCCAACTTATGTAGGACAGAGCTAGGCATCTGGATCAAGGCACTGCCTATGCACACGTCAATCTGTTGGTTCAGTGGACTTGACTTTAGACTCAAGAGGCTTGGGCGATTCTGTCCTGGCCCTCTGGGACTCTGATATCAGGATGAGCTTTGTTTCCCATGGTGCCCTTCACTCAGCAGACATATTAGGTGCCCTCTGAGTAACTGGGGCATTTCCAAGATTAATACGCGTTGTGGATTGCCCTGGTGTTGTTTGTATTTTGATGCCAATTCTGCTTCCTCAAGAGGGGCTGCTCCAAGGAGGATGGGATCCCATGCTCAGGTGACCCATGTGAGCCTTTCTTCCATTTTTAACTGTCCAAATAAAGGCGAGAGCCTGTGATTGGGCAGTTGGAAAGTTGGGGCTGGAGCTTTTAGAGAGGGAGAGAGAAGAAGGAGAAGAGAGAGAGGAGGCAGAGAAAGATGGAAGAAGAGAGGTGGGAGGAAGATTGAGCAAAGGTGGCCTGAAGAAGTCACAAGTAGCAAGGAATGTCATACCTGGGGAACAGAGTAGTGTAGTGGTATATCAGCCCGATCTAGCCATGCAGCTTATAAATATTATAACTGAGTTGTGTGTTCTTTGCATGGGCTTATTGGGATTGGAGATTTACTGCAACAAATAAGACACTCCTTTTCAAAAAGCAACTTATGTGTGTGGGTGTTCTGACTGTATGTATACACGTGCACCTGTGCATGACTGGTGCCTGACAAAGCTCAGAGTAAATTCCCTGAAGGCTCCATAGAAGGGGTGTCATTTGACCCGAGATACGGGGCTGGCATGACTTGGAACAGCTAACGATGTTGCAGAAGCATGTGGAAAATCCATGGCACGTTCAGGAGAGTGTGTGATTTAGTATGACCGCAGAATAAGGTGAACAGTTTGATATAGCAGAAAAGGTGACATGGGATAGGCAGGGACTGGATCTGAGAGAGCAACCCCTGGCCTGCCTAGGAAATTGGACTTTATTTTGCACGGTGTTGTTCTAGAATTATATGGTGGTGCCTCTGTGTGTGTGTGTGTGTGTGTGTGTGTGTGTGTGTGTGTGTGTGTGTGTGTGTGTGCACATGTGCACACACAAGAGGAATAAGCTAAAGCATGTACTTCATGGAGTAGGAGTAGAATGGGAAGGAGGAAGTGATTCCAGAAATGTCAGAAGCCTCAACCCTGGTGCTCTGAGGGACAGCGTGTAAGCGGTCTGATAGAGAGGGGCAAACTCAGCAGATGTCTTCGTTTGCACAGCTGCAGCCACAACAGTCTTCCATAGACTTAGTACCTTATACCCAACGGACATTTCTTCTCGGGGTGCAGACGGCTGGAGCTCACGGGGCAGCATGGTGGATTCTGGGGAAGGACCTCTCCTGGGAACTGCATAGCCCTCTTGCTTTGAATTTTCACACGGTGAAAAGGTGAGATAGCTCTCTGTGTTCCTTGTTGTGTGGACACTAACCCAATCTGCATGGCATGATTACCCAGCAAAGCCCCTGCCTGCTGCCAAATGTGATCATCTTGAAGGCTAAGTGTAAATTTGTGAGCTTACAGGGGACATGAAACACTCAGTCCACTGGAGAGAGCTTCTGGATTCTCACTTGGTGAGATAAGCCAGTTTTCACTTGTATAGATTTAGGGAAAGTAGCAGGCCATGGGTGTGTGTGGAAGACCATGCATGCATGGCTGGGATTCTGCCTGCTGTGAAACAAGCTTTTGAGATCATGCCAAACTGCAGCCACTCCTGGGTTGTTGTTGGCTTCATGGCATTGGGAACAGTGTGAGACAATTCAAGTCTAATTGGGAGATGCCAATTGAGCTTTGCAGGAATAGGTACAGTAATCGAGTTACCTAATGATATGTTGAACAACCGAGGAAGAATCGAGGTTAACGCTGCTCATTTATTAGACTCTAACACTAGTTAGTGCGTGTCCACAATCTAATTTCCTGAGCTATCACTGTAGGCGAATATTTAGAGAAATCCAATTCCAGAGTGTCACTAACAGAAAAAGCCTAATTAATTAGCTCTTTGTTACACCATAAATTCACTATTTGTATTAATATTAGTAGATTGTCCCAACACAAATATGTCTAAATAAATCAACATCATCTTCAGGAAAGTGGTGAGTACATCAACTGTGGTGTGTGTGCATATGTGTGCATGTGTGTGTGTGTGTGTGTGTATGTGTGTGTATATGTGTGTGCCCTGTATATGCATTTGTGTCATGTATATGTGCATGTATATGTGTGTGTCCTGTGTGTATGTGTCATGTATATGTGTATGCATGTATACATATGTGTGCATATGTGTGCATGTATATGTGTGCGCCCTCTGTGTGCATGTGTGAATGTGTGTGTGTGTGTATGTATGTGTTTGTGCACATATGTGCAAGAGCATGCTCAAGCCCATGCACATGTTTATATGACTGCATAGGAAGGTACGTGTTGGGGTGGGGGCATCTCTGAGTTGTCCATGCTTTTTATTTCTGAGCAAGGGTCTCTCACCCTGACCCAGAATTCACCAAGTAGACTGGGGCTACTGATTTGGACTTCATGGATGCACCTGTCTTCATCCCCCCAGTGCTTTGTGACCAGTGTGTCACCACACCCAGTTGTTACTTTTTAAATACATGGAACTGAAGTCCTTATGCTTGCAAGGTAAATACTTTAAGAACTGAGCTATCCCCACAGCCTTGATCTATGGTTTAAAAATATTTTTAACTTGTTGAACAGCATGAAACTATAAATATGACACATGTCCTTAGATGAAGACATGCTGATGGAGAAAACACAGAGATTTGCCAAGAACAACAAGAAATTGGAAAAATCTCATTCTTAAATATTTTGTTGCCCTTTTACTGGGGAACCATAACAGACAAGGAAGAGAAAAAAAAAACACCAAACCAAACCAAAACAAGACTATGTTTTACCCATCTCTACCTGACAAAGCCAACATTTAACATAAGCCAAAATGTAGGATTTTGTTCTGAAAGTGTGAATCAGGAGAAACCAGGTAGTGGGTTCCACATCAAGTATGCAGTAGCCAGAGAAAACCTGATTGGAGAGAGACCCATTTTAATTGGAGCAGGCCCCTGAGGAAAAAGACAGACGTCAGCGAGCAGCTCTCTGGATAAACAGTGGCTGGAGAACCGTGGAGCAATCCTGTTCCTATTTTATTAATTCTCCTTAAAAATAAACTTACCCTGTATTCTCTGGAAACAAGAATATCAGCTCCTGTGCTTTCAAGGGAAGTGGATGTGTATGTTATGAATTCATTGTCTGGACGTCTGGAAAATATTACTGAGCTGGGTAGGCGTCTATCAATCTCTGCAGCCACAGGGAAGGAGCCCAAAGTCAGCTGTGTTTGAAGGAAAAGTCTCCCAGGGAAGAGATACAGCTTCAGTTGCCGTGATCATCAGTCACTTGCCGTGAGCAGAGTGGAAAGCCCAGGATCATGTGGGTCTTTTCACATCTGTTGGATGACTGCAAACTTTGGAAACACGAGTAAAGCGTGATGTTAATTGGGCTGTATTTGTGGGGCCTTTTTAGCTGTTATTTATCCACAGGCATCTGGTCCTTGGCTGTCATCCCATATATTCAGGCACAACATCATCCATCACGGCTTAATCTCATGTTTCAGAAAACACAGCCCATTTCTGATACGAAGCATTAGACACTTTGAAGTTATGTTCATGCACTCACGTCAGAACCCCATGACTTATCAAGGAATGAGAGTAGGGCCAATGAAATGTCTCAGTAGGCAAAGGTGGGACCAATGAGATGTCTCAGTAGGCAAAGGCGGGGCCAATGAGATGACTCAGTAGGCAAAGGCAGGGCCAATGAGATGTCTCAGTAGGCAAAGGCGGGACCAATGAGAGGTCTCAGTAGGCAAAGGCAGGGCCAATGAGATGTCTCAGTAGGCAAAGGCGGGGCCAATGAGATGTCTCAGTAGGCAAAGGCACTGTACTGTGTAAGCTTGCCCACCCCAGTTTGATCCCTGGTGCCCACAGCGGAACTGAGTTTCCAAAGTTGTCCTCTGACCTCCACACATTCATTGTGACACATTTATACTTGAATCATGCCCTCATGTCATACACATACATAATAATGCTAAAATTTAAAAGTAAAAAATTAAAATAATTTATTATATCCCTTTGTTTCAAGGTTTCATCCTCACCCTGATCTATATGTTAGAAGCCATGAATCTGGCATGAAATGTGTAAGAATGGATGGGGTATATGTTTATGTCTTTAGGTTGAATTAGTTCATATAATACTCTATACATTTTGAGTTATCTAAAAAGGGGCCCTGCAAATATTCATTTGTTATTAAAAGTCAATAATCTGCCACCCATACCTGATGAATTATGTTTGTCTACTAGTTGATATTAAAAATTAGAATTATTTTATGTGTTCTGCTTCTCTGCATGTGTGTGCACAGAGTGAATGCTGGCACCTGTGGGGGTCAGAAGAGTACATCAGACTCCTGACACTGGAGTTATAGGTGGCTATGAGCCTCTATGTGGATGCTAGGAGCAGAGCCAGGGTGGAGTGTCTTACAGGCTGATACATCTCTCCAGCTCTAGCTGATTTCTTTAAACCAGATTGTTCTGCTTGTGGAGTTAAGTTTTGAAAAAGCATCTCAATATATTATTCAAAATAAGATCTGAGAAGTGTCAGTTTCTCATTTAGAAGTTAAGTGGCTTCATTCCTCATGCCTAAGCATCCCTTGGAACACATATAGTCTAGTTGATACTCCTTGTAGGCTGTGTTCTTCTTTCCAAGATCCAGCCAAAATATACACAGCCAATAACTAGCATCATTAGAGTATCATGGGATATAAAAAAATTGCAAGAGATGTTTTACTGTTGAAGAAATATGTTAACCATGACTTTACAGTTTAACAAATAAGAAAATGAGTTTGGGGGCTGGAGAGATGTCTCAGTGGTTAAGAGCACGCACTGCTCTTCTTAAAGGTCCTGAGTTCAAATCCCAGCAACCACATGGTGGCTCACAGCCATCTGTAATGAGATCTGATGCCCTCTTCTGGTGTGTCTGAAGACAGCTACAGTGTACTTACATATAATAAATAAATAAAATAAATAAATATTTTTAAAAAAGAAAATGAGTTTGGTAGTATTTGGGGCTGTGAAATAGTTGTGTATCTCTGGACCCAGGTTCTCAAAAAGTCTTATTTCCTGGAAGGGAACTTATGAAGACAAGTGACAGATTGCTTTGCTCCCTAACCTGTTCATTATGTGAAATAATCTACATATATGAAATCTTTTGCAGTGTCAGCGGCAGAACCTAGGTCTTGATATATGCATGAGGCAAGCATTTTGTCACAGAGCTGCATTCCAAGCCTTGGAAACGAGTTAAACTGCAGACAGTGCTCTAAATATGTGGGGTGTGGGGGGATTAATATGTTTTCCAAAAGAGGTCTTGTGATTTCTATAGTGGAGTACCTTGATTTTGAGCAGGGAAAAGAGAAATATCACTGCCTTGTATGAGAAATACCTAGATACTTACTAGCCTGACAGGGACACATGAATGCCCAGCAGTGTTATCTGGACCTGTAGCTGAACAGCCACCACCTCTGCCAGGCTCAGAGGATGGCAGTGTGAAGGGACAGGCTGGCAGTCACTTTAGACTTAAACCGTTTGTTGGCTATCTCAAGGTATAACAACAATAGATTAGCTAAATTTAATAATCTGAACTTTTTGTAGACATTGGCAGGAAAGAGTTGAGAAGAGCAAGGTAGGAAGACGCCGCCTCTTCCCCGACCTGTGCTTCTAGCTCCAGTGAGCCATGGGCCCGCAGTACTTGCTAGCACTGGAAAATGTCCCTCTTGTAATTTACCGTCTCCACAGGTTCTGCACTGGATTATTCTTTTATTGTCTCCCCTGGACTCTGCACAGCCAAGGTGGGCTCATATTTCTTTTGCTTGAGACACAGACACACACACACACATACACACACACACACACACACACACACACTATACACATACATATTGTATACATACATACATATATATAAATTAACCTTATATATATTTATGTATATTATGTATATGTGTATGTATATGTGTGTACATATGTGTTTGTATATATTTTTATATATTTATATGTATATTTTCATATATAATAATATATTTATATATCATATATATATATATATATATATATATATATATATAATACACACACACACACAAACACATACACACGTATATATATAATTTACCTAAACCATTTCCTTTCAAGTGACCTCATCCTGTGTCTGGTTGAGCCCTTCAGTCCTATGAGTCTCACCTCAGGGAACTCCTCTGAGACACAGCATCTGCCTGCTCTTTCTAGAAAGCTCCATAAGTCCCTTGGTAAGAGCTTAGTAAGAGCCCTCTTCTGTTCTCCACATGGAGGGTGTAACACTCTCAGAGTCCTTACCTCACTTCTTGAGAAGAGGACTATTTTAGTCCCCATATTCCTGGAACCCAGCCAGATATCAGTGCCTTACTAGTTGCTTGATGAAGCGTCTCTGTGAAGCCTGGCACTTGCTGTTAGTTTCTTCTCCTCAGCATCATTAGGGCCAATGGCGCTTCCACATAAGCTTCTTGATGTCTTCCAAGACATGAAGTTCAGGAAAAAGCCTGCATTCTGTTTTAATCATTTAATCAATGCTGTCTCTCCATCCCATCTCTCCTCTTTCTCTACTGTTTTCTTTTCTCATTAATTGGGCCAAACATAGACCACAGAAGGAACTTAAAGGATAAGAGATTTATTTTGGGTGACAGATTTAGGGATATATCCTACCGTGGCAGGGAATGCTTGGCAAGAGGAGTGGGAAGCATCTGGTTACATTCCACCCACACTGCAGAGACAGAATTCCGACACTGCACTCACTGTCTCCTCTGTAGCAAGTCAGGAACCATAGCCCGCAGGCTGGTGCTGCCCGTATCTAGAGCAGATCTTCCCACCCCACACATATACAAAAGTGTGTCTCCTAGATGAGACCCATCCTCCCATCATGATTACCTTCTGATAGCCTGCAAGGAACATTCAGGGTGAGTTTTAACATCTACTTACATCTAATAACCTTGGCCTGTGTCTAGTCCCTTTTTGTTCCTTGTAACTCCTTACACTTCCACACACATTGTATTTTCAGATCTACTTGTGGTTTCTTATAATTGGCGGGCTTCAAGCTTTTACACACATATACACACACACACCTACACACCTACACACACAAACACACACTTTTTGCCTAAATACTTGCCTTTCAATATCTTCTTGCTTCATCTAAGTCCTTTCCTTCCTACAGCATGGAATGTCTTGCCTTGAGTCATCTCCATCAACATCACCTCCATGTATGTACGGCAGGCCCTTTTCATGTCTCCACTGTTGTTGCTTAATCTCCTCCAAGTCTGTGCTCCATGAGGGGACTGTGTATGTTTGAGTATATAATATATCAGTTATAATGCAGCCTGACCCTGGTCCTGGAAAGGCTCAGTGCAGCAGTGTAGGGGAGTACCAGAACAGGGAAATGGGAAGGGGTGGATAAGGGAACAGGGGAGGGGAAGAGGGATTATGGGACTTTCAGGGAGGGGGAAGCCAGGAAAGGAGAAATTATTTGAAATGTAAATAAAGAATATATCAAATAAAAAAATATAATGCATCCTGAACTCAGTTGCAAAGGACAGAAGAGCAAGGGAGAAAATATGAGAGAGAAGGAGAGTAGAAAGGATGGCTGTTGGCGGGGAGGTGGAGGTGGAGCTGTGGGTGGGTTAATAGACATCCTGAGTGAGTATTAGTAACAAGGCCGCCAATACCTGAGACTCGCTCAGTTGGCCAAGCCTCCCTGGGGCCAAGCTCTGGGAACTAGCAAAGTCTTCCTTTAGTCCTTGTGCAAATGTTGACCAAATGTACAGAAATCTCCCTCCACCTGGCTGTTTCCAGTACAACTGCTCTTCTGCTGAGACCTCCCGACGGGATGGGCTAACAGGTCTTCCTGTGCGGCACAAACACTCAGAGGTTCCTAGAGGTTGCCAAGCGGTAGGTGCTGCTCCATCTGAGCATGCCCAGCTCAGCTCTTCTGCTGTGCTGAACTCATTCCTCCATCACCTTAATCAAGTTTCAGGATGCAGCCGTGCATTATGTGGCAGGCAGGCTGGCCAAACACTAGGTTTAAAATAATTCCTAGTAAATTATTCTACTGAGTGTTTCAGGCACTGACCTGTCTCCTGTATCTTCTCTTTCTGCTACGCTGGAGAAAAAAAAACAATTAGTTTATAATCAAGAATTCACTTGCTCCTCACTAATGAGCAGGTTTTGTTGATTTTGCTCTATTTACAGCATTGGGAAAAGGGATTTATAGAATTTCATGAAGTAAATAAAATAAAGTAGGTTAAAAATAGCTGCTGACTATTAGAAATATGATTATGTGGCCAAGATTGGCTTCATAATTAATCAGACCTATGATGACGTGAAAATCTTGATGCTTTCATTCAAAATTAGGAAAAATTTCAAAAGAGCAACAGTAACTCATGGAGACTACTAGCTCATGACCCTCTGTGTCAGGGACAGAATATGGTTACCATGATTGTATA
Organism: Apodemus agrarius; assembly: GCA_964023405.1. Lineage (NCBI taxonomy): Eukaryota > Metazoa > Chordata > Mammalia > Rodentia > Muridae > Apodemus > Apodemus agrarius. Next base: position 172,623,335 of record OZ030006.1, read on the forward strand.
GCCTCAGGGCTGGTCCTGACCATGTCTCCTCAAAATGATAAAGCATTCTTTTATAAAAGGCTAAGAATGTGGTTGAGTGCACATTTTACTCAATGAAAACTCCATCTTTCTAAATGGCTTAGTCTGCATCTGTATGGCTGGACTGAAAGACTAAACATATCCTCTTTAGGTAAACTCAGGGATGCTCTCTTATGAATGTTTGCTGTCACTCTGCCGTGTGCTCTCTCTGCTGAGGTACCGTTCTCCAATATCTTCTTCACCCACTTGAATCCTGTGTTCTCTTGAAGCATGCTCCTTCCCTGTGGAGAAGACTTCTTCCTGATCATTCCTCTGACTAGTGAGAATCTTTGACATCCTATAAAGGGCAAGTCTGATACCTCTAGCATACTGTTCTCATTGGCTTTCCCATCATTTTACATAAAAACAAAGAGAATCTGGGAATGTCACATAGCTAGGATATCAATATTTTTTGACGATATAGGCTTACCAGGGGTTATGGAATGGTGCCCAGTGCTCTATGTAGAAGTCACAGGTATGACCTTGGATGTGATGAAGATGCATGACTCAGTGCAGGTTACAAGCTTATCTTCACATCTCTATAAATGAGAACAAAACATAGTCCAAGTTGGCTCATTTAAGATTCTGTCACAAGTTGTCGACTCTTCCGAAGAACCCAGAAGATGGCATTAGCATTTCTTCCAAGTCTTGATGTGCTAGCATGTTTATGCTCTTGGTGTTATAAGGGAACAGCTTTGGGGATACAATGAAGAACTGAATTGCAAAATACACTTTCAAAAACTTGGAAGTTTGTATTTCAGAAACATACTGTGTTATTTTTCAATTTTAATACTTTTGAGAATTTCAATGTGATTACTATATTGACATTCCCCCAAATTCTTCTTGGTCCTCAACTAATGACCTCTTATTCTTTCTTTTGGATATTGTATGAAAAAATTATTTTCAATAAAAATAGAGTTCTATAAGGACTGAATAACAAGTTATAAAATACAATTAAAGTTGGTTTACCACTGAAATCAACTAATTGCCTACTATATATATTCCTGTTAGTGAATGTTAACCTTTACAAGCAATGGAAACCAACAGTGAGCTTCTAATAAACACTGTTTCTTGAGAAGAATAGCCAGTCACGTTTAGAAACTTTATTGTTTGGCTCCCTTGCAATCTAGATGGGGTAATCATTTGTCTTGATTGGACTTGGCACATATTTCATAAATGGCTTTATCCTTTTGGCTTATGGATATTCAAGCAGTAAGTCTACTGGACAATTTAAAGCTTTCCTGATAGATTGACATATACTCCTTTATAATGCCATACTTTATAGCAAAGAAAGAATAATGGGTGCAGGACTGTGGGGTCCACAGCCCTTTTCACACCCACCCTCCCAGAAACAACTAACTCCTTTAGAAAGCATGGGTAATGTTGCCAGCCTAAAGATGAGTAAAGATGGAGTCACATTGAATCAAGGCCCACTATGTAATACTATGTCTTTGCTAGATGGATTTCTATGTTGTAAAACAAGGTTTGGGTTTAGACTTAGATTAGTCCTGCTATTTCCAATGACCACTTTATTGAAGTTGTGTTTCTTTGTTTTTATGTAGTTAGTCTCTGTGCTGGATAATCTTATGTCAATTTTTTAATTAATATTATAACTAACAAAATTTATTTTAAAATATACAATGTGTTATTGACATTTTCTAAGTCATCAAAATAATTCATCATAGTTAAGTGCCTCTTAAATATACATAATAACTTCTGAAACTAAAAGTAATATGCACTTAATAAGTTTTTAAAATCGATTTGGATGCCGTTTTGTCCTTCTGACAGTGTCCTTTGCCTTACAGAAACTTTGTAATTTTATGAGGTCCCATTTGTCAATTCTTGATCTTAGAGCATAAGCTATTGGTGTTCTGTTCAGAAACTTTTCCCCAGTTTTTTCTATTAGTTTCAGTGTGTCTGGTTTTATGTGGAGGTCCTTGATCCACTTGGAGTTGATCTTAGTACAAGGAAATAAGAGTGGGTCAATTCGAATTCTTCTGCATGTTGACCTCCAATTGAACCAGCACCATTTGTTGAAAAGACTATCTTTTTTTCCACTGGATGGTTGTAGCTCCTTTATCAAAGATCAAGTGACCATAACTCTGTGGGTTCATTTCTGGGCCTTCAATTCTTTTCCACTGATCTACTTGCCTGTTGCTGTACCAATACCATGCAGTTTTTAACACAATTGCTCTGTAGTACTGCTTGAGGTCAAGGATATTGATTCCCCCAGAAGTCCTTTTATTGTTGAGAATAGTTTGGGAAAAGATTTTTACCAACCCCACATCTGACAGAGGGCCAATATCCAGTATATACAAAGAACTCAAGAAGTTAGACCCCAAAGAACCAAATAACCCTATTAAAAATGGGGTACAGAGCTAAACAAAGAATTTCTACTAGAAGAAATTCAGATGGCTGAGAAGCACATTAAGAGATGTTCAACATCATTAGTCATCAGGGAAATGCAAATCAAAACAACACTGAGATTCCACCTCACACCAGTCAGAATGGCTAAGATTAAAAACTCAAGAGACAACAGGTGCTGGTGAGGAAATGGAGAAAAAGGAACGCTCCTCCACTGTTGGTGGGATTGCAAGCTGGTACAACCACTCTGGAAATCAGTCTGGCAGTTCCTCAGAAAATTGGTCATGACACTTCCAGAGGACCCTGTCATACCACTCCTGGGCATATACCCAGAGGATTCCCCTGATACAATAAAGACACATGCTCCGCTATGTTCATAGTAGCCTTATTTATAATAGCCAGAAGTTGGAAGGAGCCCAGATGTCCCTCAAAGGAGAAATGGATTCAGAAAATGTGGTATATTTATACAATGGAATACTACTCAGCAATTAAAAATAATGAATTCATGCAATTTGTAGGCAAATTTTTGGGTCTGGAAAATATCATCCTAAGTGAGTTAACCCAATCACAAAAGAATACACATGAAATGCAATCACTGATAAGTGGATATTAATGATCCCAGAAGCTCTGAATACTCAAGGCACAATTAGCAAGTCAAAAGATTCCCAAGAAGAAGAAAGGAGAGGACTCTGGTCCTGAAGAGACTGAATCCAGTTTTGTAGGAGAGTACCAGAACAGAGAAATGGTGTGGGGGGTGTGTGATTGGGGAATAGGCAGTGGGGGGAAGAGGACTTATGGGACATATGGTGAGGGGGGAACTGGGAAAGGGGAAAGCATTTGGAATGTAAACAAAGAATATAGGAAATAAAAAAAATAGAAAAAATCTATTTGGAACATTAAACATGATAGAAGTAGAGGAAAATCTCTTTTGAAATCCTCTGTGAAAGGAAATTATGACAAGTTCCTGATTAGACAGAAACCATTCCATCTCCAAGGGAGAATACATAGTGTAACTGTTGCTTCATAGAATGAATTGGGTAGTGTTCCTTCTGTTTCTATTTTGTGGAATAGTTTGAAAAGTATTGGTACTAGGTCTTCTTTGCAGGTCTGATAGAGTTCTGCACTAAACCCATCTGGTTCTGGGCTTTTTGTTTGTTTGTTTGTTTTTGTTTTTGTTTTTTTGGTTGGAAAACTTTCAATGATTGCTTCTATTTCTTTAGGGGTTATGGGACTATTTAGATGTTCTATGTGGTCCAAATTGAACTTTGGTATTTGGTATCTGTTCATTTCATCCAGATTTTCCAGTTTTGTTGTCTGTAGGCTTTTGTAGTAGGATCTGATCTTTTTAAAAATTTTTCAGTTTTTGTTATAACTCCTTTTTCATTTCTGATTTTATTAATTTGGATATTGTTTCTGTGACCTCTGATTAGTCTGGCTAAGGGTTTAGCTATCTTGTTGATTTTCTCAAAGAACCAGCTCCTGGTTGTGTTGATTCATTGTATAGCTCTTATTTTTTCTACTCAGTTGACTTCAGCCATGAGTTGTTATTATTTTGCCCCTGTCTACTCCTCCTGTGTGTATTTCCTTCTTTTTGTTCTAGAGCTTTCAGGTGTGCTGTTAAGCTGCTAGCATATGCTCTCTTCAGTTTCTTTTTCAAGGCACTCAGAGCTATGAATTTTCCTCTTAGCACTACTTTCATTTTGTCCCATAAGTTTGGGTATGTTGTGCCTTCATTTTCATTAAATTCTAAAGTCTTCAATTTCTTTATTTCTTCCTTGACCAAGTTATCATTGAGTAGGGCATTGTTCAGCTTCCATGTGTATGTGGGCTTTCTGTTGTTTTTGTTGCTATTGTTGCCTTAGTCCATGGGATGCATGACCTTATTTGAATCTTTGTGTATTTGTTGAGGGCTGTTTCGTGACTGATTATATGGTCAGTTTGGGAGAAAGTACCATGAGGTGCTGAGAAGAAGGTATATTCTTTTGTTTTAGGATAAAATGTTCTATAGATATCTTTAAATCCATTTGGTTCATAAATTCTGTTATTTTCACTGTGTTTCTGTTTAGTTTGTGTTTCCATGATCTGTCAATTGATGAGATTGGGGTGATGAAGTATCCCACTTTTATTGGGTGAGGTGCAATGTGTGCTTTGAGTTTTAGTAAAGACTCTTTTATGAATGTGGGTGGCCTTGTGTTTGGGGCATAGATGTTCAGAATTGAGAGTTCTTTTTGGTGGATTTTTCCTTTGATTAGTATGAAGTGTCCTTCCTTATCCTTTTTGATAACTTTTGGTTGAAAGTTGATTTTATTGGATATTAGAAGGGCCACTCCAGCTTGTTTCTTGGGATCATTTCCTTGGAAAATTCTTTGCCAGTCTTTTACTCTGAGGTAATATCTGCCTTTGACACTAAGGTGCGTTTTCTGTATGCAGCAAAATGCTGGGTCCTGTTTACATTTACAGTCTGTTACTCTATGTCTTTTTATTGGGGAATTGAGTCCATTGATGTTAAGAAATATTAAGAAATAGTGATTGTTGCTTCCTGTTATTTTTGATGTTACTTTTGTGTTTGTGTGGCTATTGCCTTTTGGGTTTGTTGAAAGATTACTTTCTTGCTTTTTCCAGGTTTCAGTTTCCCTCCTTGTGTTGGTATTTTCTATCTATTATCCTTTGTAGGGCTGGATTTGTGGAAAGATATTGTGTAAATTTGTTTTTGTCATTGAGTATCTTGGTTTTTCCATCTATGGGAATTGAGAGTTTTGCTGGGTATAGTAGCCTGGACTGGCATTTGTGTTCTCTTAGGTTATGTATAACATCTGCCCAGGATCTTCTGGCTTTCATTGTCTCTGGAGAGTAGTCTGGTGTAATTCTGATAGGTCTGCCCTTCTATGTCACTTGATCTTTTTACCTTGCTGCTTTTTATATTCTTTCTTTGTTTTGAGCCTTTGGTGTTTTGAGCCTTTGGTGTTTTGTATATTGTATGACAGGAGGAATTTCTTTTCTGGTCCAGCCTATTTGGAGTTCTGTGGGCTTCTTGTATATTTATGGACATCTCTTTCTGTAGGTTAGGGAAGTTTTCTTCTATAATTTTGTTGAAGATATTTACTGGCCCTTTAAGTTGGGAATCATCACTTTCTTCTATACTTATGAACTTTGGTCTTTTCATTGTGCCCTGGATTTCCTGGATGTTTAGGGTTAGGACCTTTTTGCACTTTGCATTTTCTTTGACTGTTGTGTCAATGTTCTCTATGGTATCTTCTGCACCTGAGCTTCTCTCTTCTATCTCTTGTATTCTGTTGGTGATGCTTGCATCTATGTCTCCTGATCTCTCTCCTAGGTTTCCTATCTCGAGGGTTGTCTCCCTTTGTGATTTGTTTATTGTTTCTAGTTCCATGTTTAGATCCTGGAAGTTTTTGTTCAATTTTTTCACCTGTTTGGTTCTGTTTTCCTATAATTCTTTAAGGGATTTTTGTGATTCCCTTTTAAGGACTTCTAGCTGTTTACCTGTGTTCTCCTTTATTTCTTTAAGGGAGTCATTTATGTCCTTCTTAAAGTCCTCTATCATCATCATCAGCATCATCATCATTATCATCATCATCATCACCATCATCATGAGATGTGATATTAAATCAGAATCTTTTTTGGTGTGTTGAAGGATCCAGAGCTCACTTGGTGGGAGAAATGGGTTCTGCTGATGCCAAGTAGCCTTGGTTTCTGTTGCTTATGTTCTTGCCTTTACTTCTCACCATCTGGTTATCTCTGGTATTGGCTGGTCTTGCTGTCTCTGACTGTGGCCTGTCCCTCCTGCAAGCCTATGTGGCGGTATTCCTGGGAGACCAGTTCTCTCCAGGAAGAATTTGGGTATGGAGAGCTCTGGCACAGGGTTAGCTATAGGGTAAAGACAGAAACCAGAAGGATCCTGTACCTGGTTGTTCCTTGGTTCCTGTGTCCTGATGGCTATGGGCAGGTCCCCTTTGGGCCAGGAATTTGTACAGGAGTGGTGGTTTTTACCTGTTCTCATAGACTTGTCTGCACTCCTGGGAGACCAGCTCTCTCCTGATGGTACTTGGATATAGAGCACTGTGGCAGAGGATCAGCTCCCAGTGCAGATGGAAACTGGAATGATCCTGTCCTAGGCTGCTCCTTGCTTTCTGTGTCCTGAGAGCTGTGGGTGGGTCCCTCTGAGCAGAAGTGGTGGTCTTACCTGTGCTCACAGGCCTGTCTCACTCCTGGAGGCCAGCTCTCTCCAGGAGATATTTGGGTATGGAGTGCTGTAGCATAGGATCAGCTCTTTCTTCTTTAGTTATTATTGTGCTATATACATATAGCACACACACACACACACACACACACACACACACATATATATACATACACTTATAAATATGATTTAATATGTGTTTAGAGCTGATTGCTTGGGACTGGAAGTCTATCAAGGGACTCATCCCAAAGAAGACTGACTCCTCTCTCAGGAGTCCATGATTGCCTGTAGCTCTTCATCTACAAGTGAGATTCTAGCTGACATGTTATCTGATATTGCTATTGTTCAGGTCTGTGTAGGCTGCCATTCTATTGAGATTTGGTGAGCGGATGCAGCTTCCTGGCATATAGAGAAGACACAGTTTTGCATTTGACGTCCTGGTCCTCTGGCTTTTACAGTCTTACCCCTCTCTTTTCTGCGATGTTCCATGAGCTTTAGGTAGAGAAGATGTGATGTAGATGGCCAGCCCACAGCCACTTAGTGTTTGCATTTTGACCAGTTACAGCTTTCTTTAATGGTCTCCAGTTGCTGCAAAAGAAACTTCCACTGATTCAGGGGTGAAGACTATACTTAATCTAAACATTTTATGATGTCATATTTGTGCCTCTTTATTTCAATGCCAGAATTAACATGCATCAGAGTGGACGTTCACATCCTCCCTGTAACATAAGATGAAAAGAAGATAAAACCTGCTGCTTGGAATGTTCTACCTGCTGAGACACAATCAAGAGGAACCATTTTTTTCATGACTTAATTTGTTTAATTAATTCAAAATCTGACGACTGAATTTAGAAGGTATTTAAATTGAGACTTCAAACAGAATGGGTAAGTATCTGGCAAGCCTGGTATTAATTATGAACCTGTGTGGTTAATTCTGGGATGCTGCTGTGTGAAACCAGATGTTAAGTCTCTACTCATGGTGACATGCTTCATGGTGACACAGAGCTTAAATGAAGAATTAAAATGGAAACCTGCCCTTGTGTGTGGGTGCATCTTCATTATCTTAAGGAAAAGCTGCGAGGAAATAAAAACCTGCCTTAGACACACTCAAGGAAATGTGTTACTTTTACTAAATTTGATTTTGAGCTGATGCATGTAAATTACATGTATTAATGAGACACCATGCCGTTTTAACTCTTGTATACATTGCATAATGCTAAAATCACATTAAACATACTCCTTTCCTCAAACATTTGTCATTTCTGTCTGTGATAACCTGAATCCATTGTTCTGTGTTTTGGTGCCTTCACAAGCACGTGTGCTAGTGCATGTGTGTATGCATGTATATGTGTAAGTATGAAAGCCACAGGAAAACCTGACCTGCCACTTCTCAGATTCCTCCCCTGTACCCCTTCCCCCCCATTTTGATACAGGAGCTTTCCTTGGCTGGTGGGTCACCAAGCAGCTTAGGGTGGTCACCAAGCAGCTTAGGGCAGCCTGGGATCTGCCCGTCTCTGCTTCCCTAGTCCTGGGCTTACAATCACATGCTACCAAACTCAGCATTCTGTGGTCTCTGAGGATCAAAATCAGGTCTGCATCCTTGCCTTGTGAGCACTCTGCTGACTGGGACATCACGGCAGCCTCTGCTCTTCTACTTGTTAGAAGTATACACTTGTCCTCTGTGCAGTGCACACTAGAACTCCTTGCTGTGTTCCACTTTGAACACTAGGCCCATTAACCCACGTTTCCCCATCCTTCCATGTGCACTGCTCTCTCTCAGCCTCTGCCCATCACCAGTCTCTTTTCAGCTCTTATGATGACCTTAACTATTCTAGATTTGACATATGTAAGAGCGCTCATCCCATTGTCATCCTCTGCCTGCTGTATTTAGTTATGATCTCTACTTCAATCCATTCTGTGCCAAAGGACAGTACATCACTACTTCCTGTGGCCAAGTAATATTCTACCATGTATCCTTATGTGGTAAAAACCTCTCCAGAGATCTTCCTTAGCCCTCCTCGTCCCATTATAGCTAGGAGAGGAGCACATACACCCAAACTCTAAGTGTAAAGTTCAGACAGTAGAAATGATCTACTACTGTGTCTACCAAGGTCTACTTGGCAAGAGCATTGCCTGACGTTGCCTGGATGGGTAGTTTTCAGAAAGAGCAACATGCCTTCAGTTTCAACCACTCAGCCTTTGTTTCTCGGCTATAATGTGGATATTAGTGTGGAGACTGTAAATGGATGTTCATTTGTGGGTCCCTAGGACTAAAACATTTATTCTCTTCAGCCCCAGACTCGTTGAACCTGGGTTCGATTAGGACAAGCAAAGAGAATAAAGCGACAGCGTCTGTCTTGGGTAAGACTTTTCAAGTATCTTAAGTTTCCTGTGGGTTGTGAGGTCACTAAAGGAAGAAGAGGAGGGGAGAAGCTCATGATTCAGCCAGGCGTGTGTCCAGGTTTCCCTTCCTCAGACTGCACCCAAAGGCTTCAAAGAAAGGAAACAAAGGGAAGCAAAGGATGCCAAACTCGGGCTTTTGTTCTTTCCCTGTGGAGACAGGGCATGCCAGCCACTCCTTGAGTGACCTTATGAGGTGATCATTCTTGTTCCTGTTTTAAAGACTGTGTTACACGAAGGAGGAAACACTCGAGGGCTCAAGTTGGCACGAAATCCAGATGAAAATCAAGGGAGTTTTGCTTCCTCTATTTTTTTAAGAGAGAGAGAGAGAGAGAGACAGACAGAAGTGTGTGCATCTCAGTGTATGTGTAGAGCCAGAGGCCAACCTTCTGTCTTTCCTTGGTCTACCTTGTTTCTTGTTTAGCACAGGGTCTTTCACTAGTCTAGATGTCAACAAAGAGGCTGGACTGGCTGAGTAGAAAGCCACAGGGAATCTTCCTTCCACCTCTTCAGTGCTGGGTGACAAGCATATGCCCCCCACCACTGAATTTTTTACACAGATTCTGGGGTCAAGCTCTAGTCTTCATGCTTGCACCTCAAGTACTTTCCCAACAGAAGGGTCTCCGCAGACATGCTCCCCTCTTCGTAACTGTACTGCATCGTCTCTCTCTGTATGTGCACACATGCAGATGTACCTCCCCCCGCCCCCAACAAAACCAAACTAAGCTAAACCAAACCAAATAAAAACAGAACATCGGAAAAAGCCATTCTGCTGTCGGGAGCTACATACCACAAATACAAACGTTGACTATGGTATCTACATTATGTCTGAGTCAGGTGTGAGGGTATTTAACTACTATAATTCTAGTTTCCCTTGTAAGCACAGGGTGCTAAATTTATTAGGAAGTCAATTAAAATGACAAAAAGTGAGTAATTCCTAAAATTACTTTTGCTTCCTAAAGTTGCTTTTATCTTTATATTTATGGGATAAACAGATTCCTGAGTGTGTTTTCAGTTGTGATGGTACTTGAGTGAATTTCACACCATGTTCACAGTTCTTGAGGTTTAGAATGAAAGCAGAGATTTTTCAGGTAGCTCAGAGCTGGTGGGTCTCAGGGGGATTTGTGCCCCTCCATGCTCTGTGATGCCACTTGACAATCTCTCAGGCTAACGTCTTGGACAGCTTTATAATTGCTGGTGATCACAAATGATAATTTAATCTGTGGCTTTAATTTATTAAGTATCATAAGCTCTTATACTTTCTCTGATTTCCCCAGTGTTCCAGAGGAGAGAACTGCAACTAATGGAAATGATCTTCAAAGCCCTTTCAGGGAGGGGGTGTTTTATTTTATGCCAGCCTTTTGCTTAGAGATGGTATAAATACTTCATCACTGTTTAGGGAACCAACCTCCTTATATATAGACATATTCTGAGCTTTGATGTAATCTTATCTTGCCATCCACTGGAATATAAACATTGTGTCATTTGTATGTTAGTTTTACTTTGAGGTACTTAGCTCTTTATTTACATGTGTTCAAACATTGGTATTTCTCCCTTATTTATTTAAAGACAGCAAGACATTTCTGATATCAACTTTAAAACTTGATGGTTTGGCTCTCTCATATTTATTGTTTCGTAGACTTGCTGTCTCTAGCACAAGGCTTGCTTTTGCTCGTAAATGTATAGTGTTACCAATTAAACTGTGTTTCTGTTCAAGAAATGTTAACTGCTCTGCTGAAGTGCTCCCAGGCAAATGAGCAGACGTGGAAAGCCATGGAAATTTAGAAAAACAATTAGTGTCATGTGATTGTTAGACAAGACCAACGGAACTGACTTTTGGAGCATGAAATCTTGACTGAGAAGCAAAATGGGCATCAGGATGAGGTTTGCTTGCTTGCTCTTCCTGCTCTTCCTCCACCTCTCCCTCCTCCTCCTCTTCTCTCCTGATTCTTTGAGATAGATTCCTACTCTGTAGGTTATACTTGTTTCAGGATATTTCCTGTCCAGTCACATTGGGGCAGTGGAAGGGCTGTGATTGGACAGGAAAGCGGAGGGCGGAGCTAGGAGTTGGGGCATCAGAGAGGTTATAGGAGAGACGAGGAACAGGATGAGTGGAGGCTGATGTGAAGATTTCATGAGGTTAGAATAGTTGGGATAAAGCTTTTATCATCATTTGGCTCTGAAATTATTGTATTGATATCTTGCAAGTTGTGGTATTATTGATACATAAATCTGACTGGATAATTCAGCTTTACGAGTTTTGATTTACTTGGTTAGTGGACTGTGGGTCAGCCGATTAAAAGGGTTTATAGTAGGGAGAAAACACAGCTGGGATGCTATAGGAACTAGCTGGGAGAGAATAGCTCAGTGGTGAGAACGCGCTGAGCGGGACCACACTGGGACATGATACTGTGGCCTGGCAGGGCAGGAGAGATGGCAGGATCATTTTTAATATTTCCCACAACACATACTGGTCTCAAATTTATGGCAATCAATCTGCCTCAGCTTTCAAGTGCAAGGATAAGAGGTGAGTACAGATGCCTGGATGCCATCCTTATAAGTTTACACAATAAATAGGGTAAGAGGGATGGGGGAAGGGAGGGAAGGGAAGTTAAGTCTGAAGGAAGTGACTAGATCTCAACATTTACATTAGTAACTTATAGATATTGTATAACACAAGTCACAAATCCATATTTTAGAGGCTATATGTAATGAATATTTTCTTTTACAAAATATCCCCTTCAGTTAATATGTCCCAAATAATTTGGTATGACCAATCAGATGCTACAACCCCACTTCTCAGCTTGGTTGACGTCTGCTGAAGGTACCACAGTATCTATCCCTCTGTACCACTGGCATGGCTTTGTCTCACTCCACAGAGATATTTTGACTTTCATCAATCATTTATTGTTCTGGCTATGAGGAACTTGGTTTACAGTGTAACACTGGTGAACAAACAGATGCCTCTGATTTTATCTTTCAGGAAAGTCTCTAGATTTTTGGACAATTCATGTACACACTGGGGAACTTTATCATCTTGTGTAGTGAGCACGGTGGGGAGCAGTGTGTACTTGTCCAGTAGGCGTAGCTAGCTTGGTGAAGTTAAATATGGACAATGAATCAACAAGTCTTCTGTTCGTCTAAAACATTTTAGAATTTCCAAATGATGGAGTATTAACATAGATTATTTCCCTCTTCTGCAAACAGAATTGAGTATCCTTCATTTGGAGGTGACCTGCTGGTTCTGTAGTACTGAGGTCTATTCTCTTGCTGCTGGAGCAAGTTTCCATGTGGCTTTCACTCTGTGGTAGATAAGGCTGATTAAACTCTAGGAACTCATTAATGTTCTAGTCAGCAGAAAATGTAGGGGAACCTCACAAGGGCAGGGTTCAATTATGAAATAAAAGGAGGGAATGGAGATTTGGGGAAACTTTGCAGGCTCTGTCATGAAAATATGAACCTGAATTTTCTTAGAGGACCTATTTTATATTTTAGAAAATATTTTATTTCAAAATGTGTGTAAATGTGTGGCTGAGTGTGTATGTACAAGTGAGTGTAGGTATTTCTGGAGGCCAAAGAGGGCTTTGATCCTCCAGAACTGGAGTTACCTGTAGCTGAGTCAGTCAATGTGCATGCCAGGGAAGGACCATGGGTTGATCCTCTGCAGCAGCAGTTCCTAGTGTGAACTGCTGAGTCATCTCCACCTACTTTAGGGGACCAGTTTTCAAGGCACTATCCTAGATTCTAAAATTTTTTCATATTGATGTTTTTAGTTGTAAGACTATGGACAATTCTGTTATTTCTGGAAAAAAAATGTTTTACCAAACAATTGAGATAATGAAGAAATGCTTATATGTAGTGTCCATAATGTTAAAGAAAAAAATTGGGAAAAATTAGTAATGCCATTATTATCATGAGTTTGAGATATATTTTCCTTTAATAAATAGTACTCATAAAGCATTGAAACTTTTCTATAAGACTGTTGCAGAAGATGGCACACAACTCAACTTTGCTGGTAGAAAGTTGTATTTCTTTGAAAAATGTTTACTGTTAAGAAGGCATGATAGGGAGTTGCCTCCTGGCTTTGGAGGTCAGGCCACTGCCATCTTCTTTCCGGTGACAGAGTGGGAAGGTACAGCCAAGAGGCAGGGACCAGGAGCGGCAGAACAGCTGGATCCATCTGGGCTCCACCTGCACCCAGGGACTGGGCAGCTCCATGGTCCTTTGTGCACCAATCCTGCCAGGGGAGTACCGCTCTGCAGAGAGTGAGTTGACTCCCAGCTCTGGAGGTCAGGATGCCACTAACTTCTTTCCAGTGACCAAGCAGGACTGAGACAGTGCTGAGACAGGCTTGCAGGCCCACAGGAGGGACAAGCACCCACCAGAGGCAGCAGGACCAACTAACACCAGAGCTAACAAGATGGCAAAGGCAAATGTAGGAACATTACCAACAGAAATTAAGGCAACATGGCACCATCCGAACCCAATTCTCCCATAACAGCAAGTCCTGGATACCCAAACACACTGGAAAAGCAAGATTTGTATTTAAAAAAAAAACAGCTCATGATGCTGATAGAGGGCTTCAAGAAGGACATGAATAACTCACTAAAAGAAATACAGGAGAATACAAGTAAACAGGGAGAAGCCCTTAAAGAACTACAGGAAAGCACAACAAAACAGTTGAAGGAATTGAACAAAACCATTCAGGATCTAAAAATGGATGGAGAAACAATAAAGAAATCACAAAGGGAAACAATTCTGAACATAGAAAACTTAGGACAGATGTCAGGAGTCATGGATCAAAAAGCATCAACAACAGAATACAAGAGATAGAAGAAACAATCTCAGATGCAGAAGACACCATAGAAAGCATTGCAAAAAGCTCCTAATCCAGAACATTGAGGAAATACAGGACAAAATGAGAAGACCAAACCTAAGGATTATAGGTATAGAAGAGAATGAAGATTTCCAACTTAAAAGGCCAGTAAATGTCTTCAACAAAATTATAGAAGAAAACTTCCCTAACCTAAAGAAAGAGATGCCCATGAACATACAAGAAGCCTACAGAACTCCAAATAATTTGGGCCAGAAAAGAAATTCCTCCCATTGCATAATAATTAAAACACCAAATGTACTAAACAAGGAAAGAATATTAAAAGTAGTAAGGGAAAAAGGTCAAGTAACATATAAAGGAAGACCTATCAGAATTACACCAGACTTCTCGCCAGAGAATATGAAAGCCAGATGGTCATGGGCAGATGTCATATAGACCCTAAGAGAACACAAATACTAACACAGGCTACTATACCCTGCAAAACTCTCAATTACCATAGATGGAGAAACCAAGGTATTCCTCAACAAAAACAAACTTACACAATATCTTTCCACAAATTCAGCCTTCCAAAGGATAATGAATGGAAACCACCAACAAAAGGAGGGAAACTACACATTAGAAAAAGCAAGAAATTAATGGTCTTTTAACAAAACAAAAGGAGAGACACAAAAACAGAGCTCCACCTCTAATAACAAAAGTAACAGGAAGCAACAATCACTTCTCCTTAATATCTCTTAATATCAATGGACTCAATTTTCCAATAAAAAGACATAGACTAACAGACTGGATACATAAGCAGGACCCAACATTTTGCTGCATACAGGAAACTCTCCTCAGGCACAAAGACAGATACTATCTCAGAGTAAAAGGCGAGAAAACAATTTACCAAGCAAATGGTCCCAAGAAACAAACTGGTGTAGCCATTGTAATAACAAATAAAATTGACTTTCAACCTAAAGTAATCAAAAAAAAAAAAAAAGATAAGGAAGGACACTTAATACTCATCAAAGGAAAAATCTACCAAGATGAACTCTCAATTCTAAACTTCTATGCTCCAAATGCAAAGGCACCCTCATTCATAAAAGAAACCTTACTAAAACTCAAAGCACACATTGCACCTCACCCAATAATGGTGGGAGACTTCAACACACCACTCTTATCAATGGACAGACCAGGGAAACACAAACCAAACAGAGAAACAGTGAAACTAACAGAAGTTATGAACCAAATGAATTTGACAGATATCTATAGAACATTTTATACTAAAATAAAAGAATATACCTTGTCAGCACCTCATAGTGCCTTCTCCAAAATTGAGAATATACTCAGTCACAAAACAGGCCTCAGCAGAAATAAGATTGAAATAATTCCATGCATCCTAGCAGATCACCACGGACTAAGGCTGGTCTTCAATAAAAACAAAACCAACAGAAAGCCCACATACATATAGAAATTGAACAACATTCTACTCAATGATAACTTGGTCAAGGAAGAAATAAAGAAGTTAAAGACGTTTTAGAATTTAATGAAAATGAAGGTACAACATACCCAAACTTATGGGACACAATGAAAGCAGTGCTAAGAGGAAAACTCAGAGCTCTGAGTGCCTCCAAAAAAGAAACTGGAAAGAACATACACTAAAAGCTTAACAGCACAACTGAAGGTTCTAGAACAAAAAGAAGCAAATAGACCCAAGAGGAGTACACAGCAGAAAGTAATAAAACTCAGGGCTGAAATCAACCAAGTAGAAACAAAAAGAAATATACAAAGAATCAACCAAACCAAGAGCTGGCTCTTTTTGAAAAACCAGCAAGATAAATAAACCCTTAGCCAAACTAATCAGAGGGCACAGAGACAGTACCCAAATCAGCAAAATCAGAAATGAAAAGGGAGGCATCACAACAGATACTGAGGAAATCCAAATCATTAGATCCTACTACAAAAACCTATACTCACCAAAAGTGGAAAATCTAGAGGAAATGGACAATTTTCTAGATAGATACCAGGTACCAAAGTTAAATGAGGATCAGATTAATGATCTAAATAATCCCATAACCCCTAAAGAAATAGAAGAAGTCATTAATAATCTCCCAACCAAAAAAAGCCCAGGACAAGATCGGTTCAATGCAGAGTTCTATCAAAACTAATGCCAATACTCTTCAAACTGTTCCACAAAATAGAAACATATGGAACACTACCCAATTAGTTCTATGAAGCCACAATCACTCTGATACCTAAACCACACAAAGACCCAACAAAGAAAGAATTTTAGATCAATTTCCTTTATGAATATCGATGCAAAAATACTCAATAAAATTCTTGCCAACTGAATCCAAGAACACATCAAAACAATTATCCACCTGGATCAAGTAGGCTTCACCTCAGGAATGTAGTGATGGTTTAATATACGGAAACCCATCAATGTAATCTACTATATAAACAAAGGCAAAGAAAAAGAAAAATATGATCATTTCATTAGATGCTCAGAAAGCATTTGACAAAATCCAACATCTCTTCATGATAAAAGTCTTAGAAGGATCAGGAATTCAAGGCCTAAACACAGTAAAAGCAATATACAGCAAACCAGTAGCCAACATCAAACTAAATAGAGAGAAACTTGAAGCAATCCACTGAAATCAGGGACGAGACAAGGCTGTCCACTCTCTCCCTATCTGTTCAATATAGTTCTTGAAGTCCTAGCCAGAGTAATTAGACAACAAAAGGAGGTCAAAGGGATTCAAATTGGAAAGGAAGAAGTCAGAGTATCACTATTTGCAGATGATATGATAGTATACTTAAGTGACCCTAAATATTCCACCAGAAAACTTCTAAACCTGATAAACAACTTCAGCAAGGTGTCTGGATATAAAATTAACTCAAACAAATCAGTAGCCTTCCTATACTCAAAGATAAAGAGGCTGAGAAAGAAATTAGGGAAATGACACCCTTCATAATAGCCACAAATAGTATAAATTACCGTGGTGTGACTCTAACCAAGCAAGTGAAATATCTGTATGACAAGAACTTCAATTCTCTGAGGCAGGAAATTGAAGAAGATTCCAGAAGATGGAAAGGTCTCCCATGCTCATGGATTGGCAGGGCCAATATAGTAAAAATGGCCATCTTGCCTAAAGCAATCTACAGATTCTATGCAATCCCCATCAAAATTCCACCTCAAATCTTCATAGTTAGAAAGAGCAATTTCCAAATTTATCAGGAATAACAAAAAAACCCAGGATAGCAAAAACTATTTTCAACAATAAAAGAACTTCTGGCTGAATCACCATCCCTGACCTCATGCTATTCTACAGAGTAATAGTGATAAAAACTACATGGAAGTGGTACAGTGACAGGCAGGTAGATCAATGGAACAGAATTGAAGACCCAGAAATGAATCCACACACCTATGGTCTCTTGATCTTTGACAAAGAATTTAAAAACATTCAGTGGGAAAAGAGACAGAATTTTCTTTTCTTTTTGTTTATTCGATATATTCTTTATTTACATTTTAAATGATTTCCCCTTTCCTAGATGCCCCCTCCCCGAAAGTCTCCTAAGCCCTCTTTCCTCCCACTGTTCCTCAATCTACCCCTACCCACTTCCCTATCATGGTATTCTCCTAAACTGCTACACTGAGCCTTTCCAGAACCAGGGGCCACTCCTTCCTTCTTCTTGGGCATCAGTTGATGTTTGAATTGTGTCTTGGGTATTCCAAGCTTCTAGGCTAATATCCACTTATCAGTGAGTGCATACCATGAGTGTTCTTTTGAGACTGGATTACCTCACTTAGGATGATGTTCTCCAGCTCCATCCATTTGTCTAAGAATTTCATGAATTCATTGTTTCTGATGACTGAATAGTACTCTATTGTGTATATATATACCACATTTTCTGTATCCATTCCTCCGTTGAGGGACATCTGGGTTCTTTCTAGCTTCTGGCTATTATAAATAGGGCTACTATGAACATAGTGGAACATGTATCCTTATTACATGCTGGGAAATCCTCTGGGTATATGCCCAGGAGTGGTATAACAGGGTCCTCTGGAAGCATCATTCCCAATTTTCTGAGGAACCTCCAGACTGATTTCCAGAGTGGTTGTACCAGCTTGCAAGCCCACCAGCAGTGGAGGAGAGTCCTCGTTCTTTACATCCTTGCCAGTACCTGTTTTCTCCTGAGTTTTTGAACTTAGCCATTCTGACTGATGTGAAGTGAAATCTCAGGGTTGTTTTGATTTGCATTTTCCCGATGACTAAGGATGTTGAACATTTCTTTAGGTGTTTCTCAGCCATTTGATATTCCTCAGTTGAAAATTCTTTGTTTAGTTCTGTACCCCATTTTAAAGGAGGTTTTGGCTCTCTGGAGTCTACCTTCTTGAGTTCTTTGTATATCTTGGATATAAGCCCTATGTCGGATGTAGTGTTGGTAAAGATCTTTTCTCAATTTGTTGGTTGCCATTTTGTCCTTTTGACAATTTCCTTTGCCTTACAGAAACTTTGTAATTTTATGAGGCCCCATTTGTCAATTCTTGATCTTAGAGTATAAGCTATTGGTGTCCTGTTGAGGAAAATTTCCCCTGTGCCTATGTCCTCAAGAGTCTTCCCCAGTTTCTTTTCTATTAGTTTCAGTGTGTCTGGTTTTATGTGGAAGTCCTTGATCCACTTGGAGTTGAGCTTAGTACAAGGAGATAAGAATGGATCAATTTGCATTTTTTTTTGCATCTTGACCTCCAGTTTAACCAGCATCATTTGTTGAAAAGGCTATTTTTTCCTCACTGGATGGTTGTAGCTCCCTTGTCAATGATCAAGTGACCATAATTCTGTGGGTTCATTTCTGGGTCTTCAATTCTATTTCATTGATCTACTTGCCTGTCATTGTACCAATAGCATGCAGTTTTTAACACATTTGTTCTGTAGTACTGCTTGAGGTCAGGGATACTGGTTCCCCCAGAAGTTCTATTACTGTTGATGATACTTTTAGCTATCCTGGGTTTTTTGTTATTCCAGATGAATTTGAGAATCACTTTTTCTAAATCTATGACGAATTGAGTTGGGATTTAGATGGGGATTGCATTGAATCTGTAGATTGCTTTTGGCAAGAAGGCCATTTTTACTACATTAATCCTGCCAATCCAAGAGCATGGAAGATTTTTCCATCTTCTGAGGTCTTCTTTGATTTCTTTCTTCAAAGTCTTGAAGTTCCTGTCCTTCAGATCTTTCACTTGTTTGGTTAGAGTCACACCAAGATACTTTATATTGTTTGTGGCTATTGTGAAGGGTGTCATTTCCCTAATTTCTTTCTCAGCCTGTTTATCATTTGAGTATAGGAAGGCTACTGATTTGCTATCCAATCACTTTGCTGAAGTTGTTTATCAGCTGTAGGAATTCTCTGGTGGAGTGTTTTGGGTCGCTTAAGTATTCTATCATATCATCTGCAAATAATGATAGTTTGATGTCTTCCTTTCCAATTTGTATCCCTTTGTCCTTCTTTTGTTGTCTAATTGCTCTGGCTAGAACGTCAAGTACTATATTGAATAAATATGGAGAGAGAGGGCAGCCTTGTCTAGGCCCTGATTTTAGTGGGATTGCTTCAAGTTTTTCTCCATTTAGTTTGATGTTGGCTACTGGTTTGCTGTATATTGCTTTTATTATGTTTAGGTATGGGTCTTGCATTCCTGTTCTTTCCAAGACCTGAAAGGATGCTGAATTTTATCAAATGCTTTTTCAGCATCTAATGAAATGATCACCTTCTTTTTTTCTTTGAGTTTGTTTATGTAGTGGATTACATTGATGGGTTTCTGTATATGAACCATCCCTGCATCCCTGGGATGAAGCCTACTTGATCATGGTCAATGATTGTTTAAATATGTTCTTGGATTCATTTGGCAAGAATTTTATTGAGTATTTTTGCATTGATATTAATAAGGGAAATTGGTCTAAGGTGTTTGGTTTTTTTTTTTGTTGTTGTTGTTGGATCTTTGTGTGGTTTTGGTATCAGTGAAATTGTGGCTTCATAGAACCAGTTGGGTAATGTTCATTCTGTTTCTATTTTGTGGAATAGTTTGAAGAATATTGGCATTAGGTCTCCTTTGCATGTCTGATAGAATTCTGCACTAAAGCCATCTGGTCCTGTGCTTTTTTTTGGTTGGGAGACTGTCAATGACCACTTCTAGTTCTTTAGGTGTTATGGGACCATTAAGATGGTCTATCTGATCCTGATTAAATTTTGGTAGTTGGTATCTGTCTAGGAAATTTCATCCCGATTTTCCATTTGTCTTGAGTATAGGCTTTTGTAGTAGGATATCATAATCTTTTTGTCTTCCTCAGTTTCTGTTGTTATTTTACCCTTTTCATTTCTGATTTTGTTATTTTGGATATTGTCTCTGTGCCCTTGGGTTACAGAGGTTCATCTATCTTGTTGATTTTCTCAAAGAACCAGCTCATGGTTTTGTTGATTTTTTTGTATAATTCTTTTTGTTTCAACTTGGTTGATTTCAGCCCTGAGTTTGATGATTTCCTGCCCCCTATGCCTCTTGGGTGTATTTGCTTCTTTTTGTTCTAAAGCTTTTAGGTGTTCTGTTAAACTTCTAGTGTATGCTCTCTCAAGATTCTTTTTGTAGGCACTCAGAGCTATGAGTTTTCCTCTTAGCACTGCTTTCATTGTGTACCATAAATTTGGGTATGTTGTGCCTTCAATTTCATTAAATTCTAAAAAGTCTTTGATTTCTTTCCTTATATATTCCTTGACCAAGTTATCATTGAACAGAGCATTGTTCAGCTTCCATCTGTATGTGGGCTTTTTGTTGTTTATGTTGTGATCTGATAGGAGGCATGATATTAGTTCGATCATCTTATATCTGTTAAGGTCTGTTTTGTGACCAATTATATGGTCAATTTTGGAGAAGGTACTGAGAATGCTGAGATGCTGAGAAGAAGGTATATTCTTTTGATTTAGGATGAAATATTCTATAGATATCTATTAAATCCATTTGGTCCAAAACTTCTGTTACTTTCACTGTGACTGTTTAGTTTGTGTGTCCATGATCTGTCCATTGAAGAGAGTGGGGTGTTTACATCCCCCACAATTATTGTGTGGGGTGTGATGAGTGCTTTAAGTTTTAGTAAGATTTCCTTTATGAATGCCGGTGCCCTTGTATTTGGGGCATAGATGTTCAAAATTGAGAGTTCTTCCTGGTATATTTTCCCTTTGATGAATATAAAGTGTCCTTCTGTATCTTTTTTTTTTTTTTTGACTTTTGGTTGTTCTGGCCTTTTACTCTTGGGTAGTGTTTGTCTTTGACACTGAGATGTCTTTCCTGTATGCAGCAAAATGTTGGGTCTTATTTACAAATGCAGTCTGTTAGTCTATATCTTTTTATTGGAGAATTGAGTCCATTGATGTTAAGAGATATTAAGGAATAGTGATTGTTGCTTCCTGCTGTTTCTGATGTAATTTTTATGTTTGTGTGGTTATCTTCTTTTGGGTTTGAAAGGAGATTACTTTCTTGCTTTTTCTTGTGTGTAGTTTCCCTCCCTTTGTTGGTATTTTCCATTCATTATCCTTTGAAGGCCTGAATTTGTGGAAAGATACTGTGTAAATTTGTTTTTGTCATAAAAAACCTTGGTTTCTCCATTTTTGGTAATTGAGAGATTTGCTGGATATAGCAGTTTGGGTTGGCATTTGTGTTCACTTAGGGTCTGCATGATGTCTGCCCAGGCTTTTCTGGCTTTCATAGTCTCTGGTGAGAAATCTGGTGTAATTCTGAGAGGTCTATCTTTATATGTTACTTGACCTTTTTCCCTTACTGCTTTTAATATTCTTTCTTTGTTTAGTACATTTGGTGTTTTAATTATTATGTGACGGGATGAATTTCTTTTCTGATCAAATCTATTTGGAGTTCTGTAGGCTTCTTGTATGTTCATGGGCATATCTTTCTCTAGGTTAGGGAAGTTTTCTTCTATAATTTTGTTGAAGACATTTACTGGCCCTTTAAGTTGAAAACCACTCTCTTCTATGCCTATAATCCTTAGGTTTGGTCTTCTCATTTTGTCCTGGATTTCCTGGATATTTTGGGTCAGGAGCTTTTTGCATTTTTCATTTTTTTTTGCCTATTGTATCAATGCTTTCTGTGGTATCTTCTGCATCTGAGATTCTCTCTTCTATCTCTTGTATTCTGTTGTTGATGCTTGGATCCATGACTCCTGACTTCTTTCCTAGGTTTTCTATGTCCCAAGTTGTCTCCCTTTGTGATTTCATTATTGTTTCTGCCTCTTTCTTTAGATTCTGGATGGCTTTGTTTAATTCCTTCACCTGTTTTGTTGTGTTTTTCCTTAGTTCTTCAAGGGCTTCTCCCTGTTTACTTGTGTTCTCCTTTATTTCTTTAAGGGAGTTATTTATGTCCTTGAAGCCCTCCATGATCAGCATCATGACCTGTGATTTTAAATCCAAATCTTGCTTTCCTGGTGTGTTGGGATATCCAGGATGCTGATGTGGGAGAATTGGGTTCAGCTAGTGCCATATTGCCTTGATTTCTGTTAGCAACGTTCCCATGTTTGCCTTTTGCCATCTGGTTATCTCTGGTGTTTGTTGGGCCTGCTGTCACTGGCTGCAACTTGCCCCTTCTGTGTGCCTGCAGGCCTATCTCAACCATCCTGGGTATGCTTCTTTCCCCTGACATAAATTGCTGTGGTGCTGCTGAGTTCCTGGGTGCAGGTGGAGTCCTGGTGTGGTGTATCCCAAGCCAGGTCTACTCTGGTGAAACCTGCCTACCAATCTGTTGCACAGCCACAGAGGCAAAGATAGCAGCCAAGATCCACTCTCTTGTAGTTGTATTTAGGTATGTAGCTCTGTGGCCCCAATCAGCTCTAGATGCAGGCTGTGCTGGCTGTCTCCTCCTTGTTGGCTGCTGGATGCTGGCTTCCTGCACTGCTTGGAGATGGTGCACTTTGGCCGAGGGTGTTCCCAATCCGTAGGCAGAAACTGGATGGTTCTTGCTAGAGGCCTCTGGACTGGATCCTCTGATCTGCAGGGCCAGTCTCACCTGTGCAGGCTGCCTCCTCCTTGTTAGCTGCTGGGTGTATAGCTGGCTTCCTGCACTCCTTCCCACATTTTCAACAAATGGTGTTGGGTGAACTGGCAGTCAACATGTAGAGGATGCAAATTGATCCATCCTTATCTCCCTGTACAAAGCTCAAACCCAAGTGGATCAAGGACCTCCACATTAAACCAGATACACTGAATTAATAAAAGAGAAATTGGGGAAGAACCTGGAGCACATAGGCACAGGGGAAGATTTCCTGACTAGAACACTAATAGCTTATGCTCTAAGATCAAGAATTGACAAATGGGTCCTCATAAAATTGGAAACCTTCCGTAAGGCAAAGGACACTGTCAATAGGACAGAATGGCAACCAACAGATTGGGAAAAGATCTTCACCAACCCTACATCTGATAGAGGGCTAATATCCAATACAAAGAACTCAAGAAGTTAGACTCCGGAGAGCCAAATAACCCTATTAAAATATGGGGTACAGAGCTAAACAAAGACTTCTCACCTGAGGAATATCGAATGGCTGAGAAACACCTAAAGAAACATCCTTAATCATCAAGGAAATGCAAATCAAAACAACCCTGAGATTTCACCTCACTCCAGTCAGAATGGCCAAGAACAAAAACCCAGGGGACAATGCTGGCGAGGATGTGGAGAAAGAGGAACACTCCTCTACTGCTGGTGGGATTGCAAGCTAGTAAAACCACTCTGGAAATCAGCTTGGTAGTTCCTCAGAAA
The DNA here is from genome assembly GCA_964023405.1 of Apodemus agrarius. Taxonomy (NCBI): domain Eukaryota; kingdom Metazoa; phylum Chordata; class Mammalia; order Rodentia; family Muridae; genus Apodemus; species Apodemus agrarius. The sequence continues at coordinate 172,646,975 of OZ030006.1, forward strand.
ACTGGATATAGTGCTACCAGAAGACCCAGTTATACCACTCCTGGGCATATGCCTAGACAATGCTCCAACCTGTAATAAGGTCTACTATGTTCATAGCAGCCTTATTTGTAGTAGCCAGAAACTGGAAAGAGTTCATATGTCCCTCAACAGAGGAATGGATACAGAAAATGTGGTACATTTACACAATGGAGTACTACAATGAATTCATGAAATTCTTAGGCAAATGGATGGAGCTAGAAACTATCATCCTGAGTGAGGTAACCCAATCACAAAAGAACACACATGGTATGCAATTGCTGATAAGTGGATATTAGCCTAAACGCTCAGAATACCCAAGATACAACTCTCAGACCACTTGAAGATCAAGATGAAGGAAGAGCAAAATGTGGATACTTTGATACTTATTAGAAAGTTGATCAAAACACCCATGGCTCACAGCCAGCCAAGAGAATGAGAATAGGGTCCCCAATGGAGCAGCTCAAGAGAGGACCCCAGGAGCTGAAGAGGTTTGTAGCTCCACAGGAGGAACAATCATATGGACCAACCAATACACCCAGAGCTTCTAGGGACTAAACCACCAACCAAAGAGTACACATGGAAGGTCCCACAGTTCCAGCTACATATATAGCAGAAGATGACCATTTCAGACATCTATGAGAGGAGAGGCCATTGGTCATGTGCAGGTTTGATTCCCCAGATTAGGGGAATGCAAGTCAGGAGATTAGGGGGTGGGGTGAGCGGGGTGGTGGTGGTGGTGGTGGTGGTGGTGGTGGTGGTGGTGTGGTATAGAGGGTTTTCAGTGGGGTAACGTAGAAAGGGGTTAACATTCAAAATGTAAATAAAGCAAATATATAATTAAAAAACCCTTTACACTGACATTGTAAAAAAAATTTAAAAAATAAAAAGATGGCATGATAGGGCTAGCAAGATGGCTCAGTGGGTAGAGGTAGCTGCCACCAAGCCTTTTGGACCTGCATTCCATTTCCAGGACCCAATGGTGGGAGGACAAGATGTATTCTTAGAAGTTGTCCTTTGACTTCATATGTTTCCTGCCCCCACACACAACCTGTACACGAAATAAATAAATCAACATGTAATAATTTTGTTTTAAAGAAGGAAGGAAGGTTGGCTCTCTGGGGGTGGGGATTCTTTGATTTCTCTTCTTTACGGTTCTGTAGGTTGCGCCTATGACCTCGTGTATGATGGACAAGTGTTCTTTCACTGGGTTAGCCCCAACCATCCCCTTTTTCTTCATTGTTATTTATGTTCTTGACACTTGGAATGAAGAGTATTTAAGAGCGTGTGTTGGGGATAAGGCAATGTTTGCTGAACTGATTAATCAGCAATCTTCTGTTTGATTACATTGATATGAAAGACAAAGAGGAAATATTTGACTTCAAATATGTACCATAAGCAAATCTCAATCAAAGTGCATTCATCCAATGCTAACTGAAAGGACTAAACTTTACCACACTGGCTAACGAGGCCCATTTTCCTTCAATGTATTTCATAATATACTAGAGAACATGTGTAAGAAGGAAATTTTTATGTGTAAAACATGTGTTGTAAATGCTAAAACATACACATATACAAATACATATATACCAATTTGAACGTACTTTCATGGAGATAGGAAAAAAGATTGATGACACCAACTAAACACTTTCTTATAACAAGTTACAATAAAATATGTGGCTGGGTCTACAACAGAAACACAAGGTCACAATTTTAATGAAGTCCTTTCTGAGCTTAAGGAATAAAACACAGATCCTTAGCTATTATGTATGTTAAGTAAGTGATTGTATTTCATAGATGAATGAGAATGTTTTGATAAGCTGTCAGCACTGAACATCATCATGGTCCACCACTCGGGAATATACAAATACATGAATATTAACTCAAAATATGAGTACAGACAAAGGCATGCAGGGTAGGGCTGGTGAGGTGGGTGAAGGAACTTGGCAAGCCCAACGACTTGACTTTGATCTCCAGAGTGAAATCCAGAGTACCAAATCCTGCAAGATGTCCTCTGATCTTCATGCATATACCATGCACACACATGACACACATGTACACACACATGCATACAAATAAATATAAATCTTTTAATGGCATAAGAAGTACACTATGAAAGTGGTAAAATGCAGGCTCATATGTAGTATAATAAATACCATACAATATGAATTTGTAACTATACCCCAGAGAGATTTAGAGAGGTGATGGAGTGGGTTATCATGCTCGGTTATAAAGTGTTACCCCAAAAGTTTCACATCTGAGATGGAGTTTTGGTCTCAGTTGTTGGGACTGTTTTAAAGATGGCTGCCATGTAAGTACTGGAAACCAGTACCAGGTCCTCTGCAAGAGCAAGCACTTGTAACCACTGAGCCATTGCTGCAGTCTCCATCTTGAGACAGGGTATACTACTGAACCTGTAATACACAGATTTGACTCAATTGGCAGGCCAGTGAATGCCAGAGATGTTCTATCTCTGCCTGCCTCGCAATGTGAGGGTTATAGATGTGTACTGAGTTGCCTTTTTACCTGGGCGCTAGCGTTTCTAACATAGGTCTTTGTGCTTGTACAAGCATTTGCCATCTTTCCAGCCCAGGCAACGACACTTCTATAAGAGAGGATGGCCTGTCCTGAGAGTAGAGGCTAGATGGCTTTGAATCCTTAGTGTGAGCATGCCTTCAGCTACTCTACACACTTGAGTTGATTTTGGGAGAAATTTTTTTTTGTTTAAAGCTCCAGCTACTATCAAATTTGCTTTGTTGAGGTACTACTATACAGGGCTCAAGTGATAAGTGGGACTCTGTGTTGGCATTAGAAAGGGCTTTCTGGTCTCCTCTAAATCCAGTGATGATGTCACCCCTAGGCAACAAGAACCCTCCTGTGTCTGTTGCCATGGCAACCACCACACACACTCCCTGCAGGCCTCTCCTGTATGCCTCACTTGCATGTGATTACGGTTGTTGTGGCCTGAATAAAAGGCAGAGACCCTGGTCCCTCATCCCTTCTTCTTTTTCCTCCCTCTTTTCTTCCTCGCTTCACCCCCCCCCAATAAATCTCTTCTCGTCGGGACTGTATTGGTCTAGCCTGATCTGCCCAGATACGAGCTGCTTTCTAACACAATACTCTCATTGAAGGATTCAGACCCTGAACTCATTCCCTCCATTAGTCCCCCAGGTCTTCAGAGAGATGCTAAGATACACATTACCCATAACCAATCAAATTCCTGCACTAGCATTTTTCTAGACAGTAAAGACATTGGGAAGAGCTGTTAGAAACTTTCAGAATCCCATTCTGACCAGGGGATCACTATTTCAGTTCTCAAAACGACAAAATGAATCCACATTTCACAGTCCAAGCCCGGAGTTTCAGATGGAAACATCTCTGAAAAAACGGCAAGTCATCTACCAACATCTTCAGGGCTGAGGTGGTGGAGACAGAATGGAGAGATGGGGTTGCTTTTGTCATGTTCTGCCGAGGAAAGTTATTTGGGAAAACATCAGAGAGGGTATTCTAAATTTAAAAGGGAGCCAAAGAAACCCACATGTCAGTTGCTCGAGATCACTGAATCAGTCAAGGAACCAACTGCTCCCATGTCTCTGAGTCTTTAAACTCTACACTATTGACCTTATTAAGCTGTAGCTGTTGCACAATGAGGAAAATAGCAGCATCTTGTTTTATGTCCCCCTTAAACAGACAGATGATAATCTGTATTAACACTTCTGTGTACTTCAACACTGACCACTGAAAGAAACTCTATCATTTAGCAGATGGTTGGTGCAGAATAAAGATTAAGTGACTTCTCTGTGGTCAGGCAGGGAACATAGTTTGGGTACATTTCATTTTATAGATGTTTCCTACCTATTTCAATCCACTGATGCACATTGAATTCCTTATGAAAACAATATTAGAGCAAATAATAATCAATTAGAGTAAATAAAACAAATAGAAGGTGAAAAATATTTTTTTTTCTTTGAGGAACTCTTTCTACCTTGCTATGATACTCTCGGGATAATGAGTTTGGGAAGATAAGGAGAATAGTGGGTGTGGTCAGGCTGGACTAAAAGAGGGAGTGAGAACCTAGTTCAATTATCACAGGCTAACGTAATAAGAAATCAGGCTGTGCACAGGTTTCTCGGCTAAGTGGAAATGTACCTGGTAAACTTATTGGCATATTTCCACTCTAATGACCCAGCACCATCTGTGAAACAAAGCCATCATTACCGGCCTTCACTAAATGGCTTGTATGTTTCTAAGCAGACACCTGTTTAGAGCACTTAGCGACTCCAGGGTTTAAAATATATCTATACCCAATCTTTGAGCCTAAGTATTGAATTTAAATATCAGGAAACAGTGGTAGTTTAGAGGGAAACTATAATAAAAATACTCTACCTTTAATTTCATGTTCTTTGACTCAGAGATCATGAAAAGCAAAAATCAATTCACTTGTACAGAACAGTGTGATTCCACAAAAGAGTTTCTCGGTGCAGAAGTACTAAGTATTAGGATAGGCTGTTGTTGTGTCTTGTTAATGAGTCAGGATTCAGTGATGTGGAGAGAGGGCATCAGGTCCCTTGGAGCTGGAGTTACAGGCATTGTGAATGGCCTGGAGTGGGACCTGGACCCAAGCTTCAGTTCTTCACAGTATGTGCTGGGTCATCTCTCCAGTCATCTTTATATATATATGTATCTATATGCATTTATATATATTACATCTTTTATATATGTATATATGTGTATGTATGTATAAATATATTAAATATAATATATTTAATATATATTATATATAATGTTTATATATTATTTGTGTGAGTGTGGATTTGCACAGGTGAGTACAGTGTTGTGGCTTTTAAACGCCAGCACAATCCTGGAATGTATGAGCTTGCTTAATACAAAGTGAGCCGGAGTACCATAGTCCTCTATTGTGTAGCAGTGGCTCAGCTCATGGAAAATGGGGATTACCCAGGTCAGAGTCCAACACACAGGTCAGAGTCAAATGCTGAAGATGGCGGTAAGGAGTCTAGAACTGCAAGGGGCAGTTCTCTAAAGTGCCAGCTGCATACGGAGGGCCAGTAGGACCTGTCAGCTCCAGTCTTGCTCTGATCTGTGCTCAGAAGGGCAGTGTGAGTTCAGGGGTAGCCGCCGACGTCAAAACTCGTGCCATCTTTGGAAAAGACTGAACCTGCCCGTCCTTTGAGAAATCACGAGAAGCTGGAATCAAGTGTGGAACTCTCTGATCCAGGGCTGGCCATGCTTACTTAATACACACACCACTGAAAAGAAATCATGCAGGCAGGGCAGCCTCACCTCGGTCAGGGGAAATTGGGTGTCTAAAAGGATATACACAAAACGAGATGGCGTGCACAGGGCACCTTTGATCTATGCATCCAAGGCTCTGGAACTCTGGGCAAACTATCAAGTTGTAATGCTGTATATAATCTGCAGAATACATAAACAGAATATTTCCTTTTTATTACCATTTTGACTTACTTTCTCATAACATATAAATAGTAAGAACATTTTCTTGGCCTCAAAGTTTATAACACTAAATGCCCTAGATGTTTCAAGTGTAAATTAACATCTAATGGAATCCTAAAAGCCCGATTTAAGTGCACAGAACTCCACTCTGGGCTGTGGTAACAGAGACTATAATGTTTCCAATTACCTTCAAAGGTTGGTATCTTGGACACCAGAGGTTTAAAAACCATTTCCTTTTATGTGCACGTTTAGTTTTCATTGGTTTTAGCCCATCACCAAAATTTTGCAAAAAAAATGACTAGCTTCTCAGAAGTGTCATGTGACTTGGAATATTTGATCAGTGGAATGTAGCATTATTAGACAAGACAAATAGAGAAAATAATGTCAGAAAACAAGAAATCAGAAAAGTTTCAGGCCAAACTACCATATATCCTATAGCAATTGATACTAAAGCAATTGTGTCCTTCCCTATTTTTTTATGTAAGTCTGGCTTCATGAGTGTACATACCGGGAAAGCCACACACACACACCTAAATATCCATTTTGTATGCCCCTCTGTTCTTGTGTTTTGTTTTAGTTTTGGGAGACAGGGTCTTCCTGTATATAGCCCTGGCTGTTCTGGAACTCGATATGTAGACCAGCCTGGCCCTGAGCTTGCAGAAATCCCTTTGCCTGCCAAGTGCTGGGATTGGAGGTATGCTCTACCTCAACGGGCATCTGTTTTATTTGTATTTATGTGAACATAGATAAATAATATTTATGTGGAAGAGATTATCTGATTCCCTTGTGGTAGAGTTGCATGTGGTTCTTACCCCGCCAAAGCGGCTGCTGGGAACCAAACTCAGGTCCTTTGCCAACAAGTGGAGTCAGCAACTGAGCCATATCTAGCCCTTGTTCCTTGGGTTTTGATTAAGCTGTAAGACATGGTTAGATCAGCAACTTCCAGAGGCACATCTCAAACTTGAGCACACACTAGAAAGACCTGGAAAGCTCCATTCATGTGCAGATGACTGGCTCCACCTTCCCTGACTTCTAACACATCGCAAGGGGCCTGGGTATTTGTCCTAAGCGAGTTAACCCAATCACAAAAGAATACACATGAACTGGAATCACTGATAAGTGGATATTAATTGAGCCCAGAAGCTCTGAATTCTCAAGGCACAATTAGCAAGTCAAATGATTCACAAGAAGAAGGAAGGAGAGCACCCTGGGCCTGAAAAGATTGGATCCAGTTTTGTAGGAGAGTACCAGGACAGAGAAATGGTGGTGGTGGTGGGGAGGGTGATTGGGGACCAGGTGGGAAAGGGGAAAGCCTTTGGAATGTAAACAAAGAATATAGAATAAAAAAATAATACTTGTTGTCTCGTGAGTTTTTAATCTTAGCCATTCTGACTGGTGTGAGGTGGAATCTCAGGGTTGTTTTGATTTGCATTTCCCTGATGACTAATGATGTTGAACATCTCTTAAGGTGTTTCTCGGCCATCCGAATTTCTTCTGGTGAAAATTCTTTGTTTAGCTCTGTACCCCATTTTTTGATAGGGTTATTTGGTTCTTTGCGGTCTAACTTCTTGAGTTCTTTGTATATATTGGATATTAGTCCGCTGTTGGATGTGGGATTGGTGAAGATCCTTTTCCACTTTGTTGGCTGCCGTTTTGTCCTTCTGCCAGTGTCCTTTGCCTTGCAGAAACTTTGTAATTTTATGAGGTCCCATTTGTCAATTCTTGATCTTAGTGCATAAGCTATTGGTGTTCTGTTCAGGAACTTTCCCCCGGTGCCCATGTCCTCCAGGGTCTTCCCACGTTTCTTTTCTAATAGTTTCAGTGTGTCTAGTTTTATGTGGATGTCATTGATCCACTTGGAGTTGATCTTAGTGCAAGGAGATAAGAGTAGGTCAATTCGCATTCTTCTGCATGTTGACCTCCAGTTGAACCAGCACCATTTGTTGAAAAGGCTATCTTTATTCCACTGGATGGTTGTGGCTCCTTTATCAAAGATCAAGTGACCATAAGTCTGTGGGTTAATTTCTGGGTCTTCAATCCTATTCCATTAATCTACTTGTCTGTTGCTGTACCAATACCATGCAGTTTTTAACACAATTGCTTTGTAGTACTGCTTGAGGTCAGGGATATTGATTCCCCCAGAAGTCCTTTTATTGTTGAGAATAGTTTTAGCTATCCTGGGTTTTTTGTTGCTCCAGATGAACAACCCTGAGATTCCACCTCACACCAGTCAGAATGGCTAAGATTAAAAACTCATGAGACAACAAGTATTATTATTTATTCTATATTCTTTGTTTACATTCCAAAGGCTTTCCCCTTTCCCACCTAGTCCCCAATCACCCCCCCCCCCACCATTTCTCTGTTCTGGTACTCTCCTACAAAACTGGATCCAAACTTTTCAGGCCCAGGGTCCTCTCCTTCCTTCTTCTTGGGAATCTTTTGATTTGCTAATTGTGCCTTGAGAATTCAGAGCTTCTGGGCTCAATTAATATCCACTTATCAGTGATTGCATTTCATGTGTATTCTTTTGTGATTGGGTTAACTTGCTTAGGATGATATTTTCCAGATCTAACCATTTGCCTACAAATTGCATGAATTCATTATTTTTAATTGCTGAGTAGTATTCCATTGTATAAATATACCACATTTTCTGTACCCATTCCTCCTTTGAGGGACATCTGGGCTCCTTCCAACTTCTGGCTATTATAAATAAGGCTGCTATGAACATAGTGGAGCATGTGTCTTTATTGTATGCAGGGGAATCCTCTGGGTATATGGCCAGGAGTGGTAGGACAGGGTCCTCTGGAAGGGTCATGCCCAATTTTCTAAGGAACTGCCAGACTGATTTCCAGAGCAGTTGTACCATCTTGCAATCCCACCAACAGTGGAGGAGTGTTCCTATTTCTCCACATCCTCGCCACCACCTGTTGTCTCCTGAGTTTTTGGAATAGAATTGAAGATCCAGGGAGTTATAGTCACTTGATCTTTGATAAAGAAGCTACAACCATCCAGTGGAAAAAAAGATAGCCTTTTCAACAAATGGTGCTGGTTCAACTGGAGGTCAACATGCAGAAGAATGAGAATTGACCCACTCTTATCTCCTTGTACTAAGATCAACTCCAAGTGGATCAAGGACCTCCACATAAAACCAGACACAGTGAAACTAATAGAAAAAAAACTGGGGAAGACCCTGGAGAACATGGGCACAGGGGGAAAGTTTCTGAGCAGAACACCAATAGCTTATGCTCTAAGATCAAGAATTGACAAATGGGACCTCATAAAATTACAAAGTTTCTGTAAGGCAAAGGACACTGTCATAAGGACAAAATGGCAACCAACAAATTGGGAAAGGATCTTCACCAACCCCACATCCAACAGCGGACTAATATCCAATATATACAAAGAAATCAAGAAGTTAGACCCCAAAGTACCAAATAACCCTATTAAAAATGGGGTACAGAGCTAAACAAAGAATTGTCACCAGAAGAAATTCAGGTGGTTGAGAAACACCTTAAGAGATGTTCAACATCATTAGTTATCAGGGAAATGCAAATCAAAACAACCCTGAGATTCCACCTCACACCAGTCAGAATGGCTAAGATTAAAAAATTAATCATACATGAGAACACAGTATTTCTATGGTGATGAAAAAAATCTCCCTTTAATTTTATGATATTGAATTTGAGGTTGTGAAAAGCAATGGTCTCAGTTCATTTGTACAGAATAGTGTGTCTCGTCTTTCAGGCTGTCCACCACTCCCCTCCCAAACCCTGCCCCTCTTTTACAGATTGACAGTGGGCAGACACAAGTTAAATAATTCCCAAAAGAGGAAGAATTTGAAATTTCTGTTTTCTCCACGTCCTCATGCATTGGCTTCCTCTGGTTCTTGTCTTTTCCTGGATCTCAGCATCCACTGCACGATGCAGGTCTGTCCGAATGAGAAATGTTTCTGGAGATTGTTACCATATCCCAAGTGTTTATTTTAAACTCATTAGCAATACCTGTTGTTACTAAGAATTACAGGCGCAACACAAATAATGGTGAGGAAATTTCACAAGAGGACTTGGGAAAGCTATCACATATAGGGCTACTCCCATGCTAGGTAAGCACTTGTCCAAGTAGCTGGGCTGTGTCTAGCCCAAGACTTTATACATATACATATACTTATATATATCCATATATGTATACATACATATTTTTTCACCTCACATTTTTGGGTAGAGCTTTAGTCAAATCTAAATCTCCCCACTTGTTGTTGCAGGCCTTTTAAAGACCACACAATGTTGACTTTTGAAACCTGAAAGCAGAATTAAATTCTTTTTTGGAGGGAGTGAGTTGTTTAGCTTCCACTTCCAGATCCAGTCCATCACTGGAGGAAGTCAGGACAGGAACCCAAACAGGGCTGGGACCTGCAGGCAAGAGCTGATGCAGAGGAAAGCAGAGTGCTATTTACTGGCCTGGTTCACAGGGCATGCTCAACCTTCTTTCTTATAGAACCATGACCCACACACCCGGCAATGGCTCCACCCACTATGGGCTGGGTCCCTCTCCCCACTGATCACTAATTGAGAAATTGTCTTACAGCTTGTCTTGGTTAGTGTTTTACTGCTGTGAACAGACACCATGACCAACGCAAGTCTTATAAAGAACAACATTTAATTGGAGCTGCCTTACGGGTTCAGAGGTTCAGTCCAGTATCAAGATGGGGACATAGCAGCATCTAGGCAGGCATGTTGCAGGAGGAGCTGAGAGTTCTAGATCTTCATCTGAAGGCTGCTAGTGGAAGACTGACTTTCAGACAACTAGAATGAGGGTCTTAAGCCCACACCCGAATTAAATTCTCTTTACAGCTGAGCATCTAACACCAAAGAGAATAATGACTTATCTAGGTCCACATAGCCATTATTTTACAAACCTGTCTCAAATTTACTTTTCAAATGTTCACCTCCATGTTCTTGCTCTCTGTTTTCCAGTAGGCATCCCATGTTAAAGCATGCAGCCGTGACATTTCCATTTTCCAGATGGCACTTGCTAAGTTCTAAGGCTCAGTAAAAGCTTATGAAATGCGTGTGTGCTATGTGACCCCAGTCAGCATCTCATTTTGTTGCTATGACTTTCCTCAAGAAAATTCCTGATTATTTTTAGATTCCGTTGTGAACCACAAATCAAATGTGCATGGCAAACAGAATTTTATCTTAAATCTCTATCAGCCAAATTGACATTGAACTTTCCCCATTCAAAAATTCTGATACAGGATTCATGGAAATTGTAAACTTCTAGACACGGGTTATAGAAACCAAGCTCTAATCCTCTACAAGAGCAACCAGCACTCTTGGCCACAATGACCTCATCAGCCCCAAGGTTGTAATTCTTCTCTGAATGCAGGGAGGCCAGAGAGGTTTCACCATGGGTCACCACAGTGGTACATCTAGAAGTACATAATAGAAGCTTTTAGATATACTCTGTATTCTTAAAGTTATTTTTCCAAGAATGGATTTTCAACTGAGGATCCTTTTAACACTCATAGTTTATTGTTATGATTATCCTTTTAATGTGCATGCCTCTTAACTTGGTGATACTCATAAAAGTTTTTGAGAGACCCAGAGTTCCTAGGATTATTTGGGCTATATTGCTAAAATAGATCTTTAAATTAGAAATCAGAACCAAGATTTTTAAGTATATACATCTATTGATTTCCAAGTTACAGTAAACCCATTTATACATTTAAAAACTTGGATTTTAAAAATAATGTATTTCAAGCAAATAACTCAAGTGACAGGATCTCTGTTATGCGTTTGGGAATCATCCGGATGTTAGGCTTAATAGGACCAAGCTGTCACCATGAATGTGCTTCTGTTTGAAGTCTATCACCGTGTTTTATTGGTTGTATTTGGAAAAGGATCTGGTTCACAGATACAGTTGTAAAGTGGATTTTAGTGGGTTCTTTTGTTTCTTATTTTTTATTGTTTTTTTTTTTTTGCCAAACAATTGTAAATCACCTTTTCTGACATTTCACTAAAGTGCTGCCAGTAACTGGCCCTTTAGTATCAGTTTCATTCACTTCTTAGACACTATTGAAGGAGCCTTTCTGTTTTGTGATGTTGAGAAGCTGGACTTTGAATTTTGGGTGCATTTCTTAGGTCCATATTCCTATGTAAAAGTCACAAAGTGGGCATTTGGAAAGTATTAGTTCACTGACATTCAGATTGCCAAAATATTGGCATATTTTGTTAAGGAGTAGGAAAGACATTTATTACTGTCACAGTTGTCTCATCAGAAAAATACCTGAAGGGTTAGCAAGCTGTCAAGCCCAAAGTAGGAGATGACACTTTCCCACAATTTCAGATTTTGCTTTGGCCGATTGTTTCATTGCACGGGGACACTTGGTTTGCTTATTTTCAAAAACATGTCTGCTAAATGCTGGATCAAATGATAGTGTTTCCTGGAGAGAGAAGCTGGCTCCACCCACCACAGAAATGATTACCCAAGTGCCTTACCCTGAAGTAACTGGCCAGTGCTCTGTGTTCCATCCTATTGGTTACGCAGACTGCTAAAAGGTCATATCTTCCAAGGCTGAGGTATAAAAAAAAAGAAGAATTTTTTTACAGCTTTATATACTTAAGTAGATCTGGAAAGAAAACACACTGGAAATGTGTAGCTAGGACAGCCAGATCTAGTGCTTTGATTCTGGTAAAATGCAAGCAATTTCATCTATTAGCAACCGTGTATGCCCTAGAGGGGAAAATAACACCGTCGTATTATTACAAAAAAAAAAAAAAATCACGGCAACTCCTTGAACCTTCTCAAATGGTCTGCTGGGAATTTGGGGCTCTAGTGTGTGTGTGTGTTTGTTTTTTAAGTCAGTTACTCTTAGTTGGACTTTCAGCAAGGTTCACAGTGACCTGTTTCTAACTCCCTACCTCTCTTCCTCCAAATCACTTCAGTCAATAGTGCTATCTCTCTTCTTGTTTGCCTTTTCTTGTTAAGTGTACTCAAACATCTATCAATTGATCTGCCAGCATATCCTTTGACTCCAGGGATTACAAATGATGTCACAGATCTGACCAAATCTCCTCTACCTTTGACCTACCACTTCCTTCCCTCACAAGTTTCCATTATTAGCTCCTGCCTGTCTTTGTCCCGTGAGGACTAATGTTCTGTTCTGTCACCCTAATAGCTGTCCCTGCTTCAGGCTTAGTGATCTTTCAGCTCTCATCAAATGGGCTCTGTCTTGTCTTTTCCAGCCCATAGTAGCTGCCTTGAGAAATCCTCCAAGAATCAATATTTCTTGAGGTTTTTTTTTGTTGTTGTTAAAGTACAATTTTTTATTTGAATTCATGGAAGATATGACAATAATACACATTTAAAGTACCATAGCTTGTACAAACTCAAATCCATAAAATTTAATCATTTAAAAAGTCAAATCTATTTTTTAAATTTATTTTCTATATCCTTTGTTTACATTCCAAAGGCTTTCCCCTTTCCCAGTTCCCCCCTCACCATATGTCCCATAAGCCCTCTTCCCCCGCCCATTCCCCAATCACCTCCCCCCACCATTTCTCTGTTCTGGTACTCTCCTATAAAACTGGATCCAGTCTTTTCAGGTCCAGGGTCCTCTCCTTCCTTCTTCTTGGGAATCTTTTGATTTGCTAATTGTGCCTTGAGTATTCAGAGCTTCTGGGCTCATTAATATCCACTTATCAGTGATTGCATTTCATGTGTATTCTTTTGTGATTGGGTTAACTCACTTAGGATGATATTTTCCAGATCCAACCATTTGCCTACAAATTGCATGAATTCATTATTTTTAATTGCTGAGTAGTATTCCATTGTATAAATATACCACATTTTCTGTATCCTTTGTCTTTTGAAAGATGATTTGGCTGAATATGAAAACTTGTGTTTAAACTTCCTTCGGGCTCTTTTAATAATAGTTCTCAGGATATATTTGCTTCAGTACCCTCTGATGTCAATACAGCTGTGGGGAATGAAAGACCAGGTTACTTACTCCTTTGTAAACGTACACACACACACACACACACACACACACACACACACACATATGGATTCCTAAATGCTGCTTCTTATATCCTGTATTCAACTTATTTGTTTAGGTATTTATTTTATTTTATGTGTATGAATGTTTTTCTGAGTGTGTATACTGTACCATATGTGTACAGTGCCTAAGAGGGCCAGAAGAGGGCAATGGATCCCCCTAACTGGGGTAAGTCACCATGTGGATGATTGGAATTGAACCTGGGTTCGCAGTAAAAGCAGTGTTGCTCTTACTGACCAGACATGTCTCCTGCTCCCTCGATCAAATTTGAGGGCACCTTGAAGTCATTCTGCTCCATATGTCTGGTCTCTGGTCTATGACCTATCTCCCTTCTTTGTATCTCCCCTATACAGATGTCTGCAAGTTTGATCCATTTTTCAATAGGTTTTTGTAAAGAGTGAGACACAAGGTTTCAGTTTTGTTTTTTTTTTTTACATGGGAGTATTTAGTTTTCCCTAGTACCATTTGTTAAAGGGACTTTCTCTTTCTCCAAAGCTTGATTTTGGCATTGTTATCAAAACTCAAGGAGCAGGAGCTGTGTGGACTTTCTGTTCTATTCCTTTGATGTACTTGTCAGTTTTTATGGCCATACTCTGGTGATATTATTACTGCGGCTTTCTACTACGACTTCCAATCACGTGGTATGATATTTTCCCATTGTACTTCCTTCTCAGAGCTGCATTTATGCTTCTAAGCCTTAGGGTATTTTTTTTCCCTTTCTCTGAAGAAAATCACTGGAGCTTTGATGAGGATGACGTTACATCTCTAGACCACAATTTTTGGCACAGCCATTTTCATGAGATTAGTTCTTCAGTGAGAGGATGAATACCTTTCCATCTTCTGCTGACTTCTCTCTTCAGTGCTTTGAATTTTCTATTGTAGGATCTTTCATTTCCTGGATAGATTTATTCCTACCTATTACTCAAAACTGTGGTAAATGGGAACATTGTCCTAAGTTGTTGGTATGATTTTTTTTATAGTATATGGGAAAGTTACTGGTTTTGGTTTTTTGTATGTTGATTTTGTAAATTGCTTCTTTGTTGAAGTTTTAAGACTTCCCTGGTAAGCCCTAAGGGTTTATTTATATGATCATATCATTTGCAGACAAGGACACTGTGACTTCTTCCTTTGCTCTTTGTATCCCTTTCATCTCTTTGCTTTTTCTTGGTATACTAGCTGTGACATCAAGCACCATATTGAATAGGAGCAGAGAAAGTGGACTTCCTGTTTCACTCCTGATTTTAGGTGAAATACCTTGAGCTTTTTTCCCATTTTCATTATTTTTTATCATGGAGAGCTATTGGCTTATATTAAAAACCCTTTCTCTATCTGTTGAGATAATCATGTGACTTCTGTCCTTACGTCTAATTGTGTGATGCATTACAGTTACTAATTTGCATGTCTTGAGCCATCTTTATTTCCTAGAATAAAGTCCACTTTGTCATGGTGAATGATCTCTTTAATGCTAAATCAATAGCAAAGTGAGATACATAAAGTTGTCAGAGTCATGGAGATGAGACAACAACACATTTTTAATGGTGGGTGTGTTCTTGAAGGCATCAACAGGAATTCAGATGGAAGTCCTTGGTTTGCCTTCTCAACTTCTTTTCTCCTATATGCTTGCTGTTTTGATTGCACTTTTTCTTTTTCTATTTTATTCTATTGAAAGTATATTTTTCAATATCTTCTGATTACAACTTTGCCTTCCTAACTCTTCCTAGATCCTTCCGCACCTACCTCCCCTCCCATCCAACTCCACACCTTTTTGTTTGTTTGTTTGTTTCTTGTTAGAAAGTGAATAGGCATTTAAAGAATAATAAAAATAATAAGATAAGATAGAATAAACAAACTGGAATAGGATGAAACAACAAAAATAAATGGAAGAAAAAGAGGCAAAGAAAAAGCATATCAAACACTTATAGATGCTGATATACATATACATGTGTGTGCACGTGCGCACGTTTGTACACATATGCTCATAAAGGACCTGTATGCTTAAAAAAAGTTCTGACAAGAATTCTGAGACAAAGAACCTGCAGAGTTTCCACTGAGCTTGTTTTGTGTTTGCCATGTTCTGCTGGGCATGGAACCTGACCTTAAGTGTGGTTTGTGAGACTGTTGGGGGAAACTAAGCTTTCATTTGCCAGTGGTTATCAATTGGAGACAGCTTCTGGATTAGGGATAGGGAATCTTGTCCCCTTCCCCTCTCATCTCTAGAACCCCATCTGCCCAGACTCTTGCTGGCCCTGTGCATGCTGCCTCAGTCTCTGTGAGTTCATGTGTGTGTCAGTCCTGCCATGTTTAGAAAGTCTTATTTCCTTGGTATCTCCCATTCTCTCTGCTCCTTACACTCCCTCTGCCTCCTCTTCTGCAGAGTTCCCTGCTCCCCGAGAGGAAGAATTTGAGGAAAACATCTCACTCAGGACTGAGTGTTTCCAGGTCTTCTAGTCTCCTTGCATGTCTGGTTGTGGGCTACTTTATTAGTTCCATCAGTTGGAGGAAGAAACTTTTCTGATAATGACTGATCTGAGCAAGTCACTGACCTATGAATATAACAGAATGTCATTAGGAGTCCTTTAATTGTTATCTTCCTTTATCAAGACAGGAATATTTTTTTTACCCTAGTTGCCTTGCCCTGAACTCAGGTCCTTGGCCACCATCTTATGTAGTGGGCTTTAAGTCAAGTTAGATATTGCTTGGCTACTCCCACAAGCCTTGTCCCACTCTTACAGCATTGTATCTTTTAGGCATGCCACGGTTGTAGATCAAAAGGTTTATAGGTGGGTTGTGTTTATCTTTCTCCTTTGGTAGTGTGCAGAGTATCTTCCAGTACCATGAATGAATGTCTGTGGGGGTGTAGGCTCTAGGTAGTCACTAGCCCAACTTTGTGTTCAATGAGTTTTTCCAGCAATAGGCGAACCACTTTGGCCAACTACTCAACTAGATGTAACCTATGCTCAATACTGAAAGCTGCATTTGGTGATAAGGGATGCTCAGTGAGGATTTCATTTAGATCGCCTTCCTATGTGTATATATTTTAGGAAGTTTCTGCTGTAATCTATGACCCCTCAAATGACCCTTAGTTTTAGCTGTGTCTCCCTGATCCTTTCCCTTCTTGCCTTCTTCTATTCCCTTCCCTACTTGATCCACCCATTCCAATGCCCAACCCCATCCCTTTGTAGCTAGTAATTCTATTTCCCCTTCCTAGTGAAATCTACCCCATGACCCAGTCACCTACTCCATATGTGACCTCTGTGGTTATGTCTATTGTACCTTGCTTATTGAAGACTTAACAGCTAACATTTACATATAAGTGAATATATACCATATTATCTTCCTGTATCTGGGTTACCTCACTTAGAATGATCTTTTTTCTAGATTTATTCATTTATCTGTGAATATAATGATTTTGGTCTTTTGATAGCTAAGTAATATTTTATTGTGTAACTGTATTACATTTTCTTTATTCAGTTATTTATTAATGGACATCTAGGCTATTTCCAGTTTCTAGCTATATAGAACAGCAATGAATATGGTTGATTGAGCAAGTGTCTCTATAGTAGTAGGATGAAGCATCCTTTGGATATATGCCCGAGAGTGGTTTTGAGATCTATTGTGGTGGATTTGTTCCCAGCCTCCTGAGGAACCACCACACTGATTTCCATAGAGGCAACACTTGAGTTCCTCCACTCTCCACATCCTTGCCAGCATGAGCTATCATTTGTTTTTGTTGATCTTGGCCATTCTGACTGGTGTAAGATGAAATCACCAAGTAATTTTGATTTACGTTTCCCTGACAACAAAGGATGTTGAAACTTTCTTTAAGTGCTTCTCAGACATTTAAGTTTCCTCTCTGGAGAATTCTTTGTTTAGGTTATGTGCCTTGTTTTTTCTTTTGTTTTCTTGATATCTGGTTTTTTGAGTTCTTAATATATATTTTAGATATTAGCCCTCTATCAGATGTGTGGTTGGTAAAAAATCTCTTCCCATTCTGTAGGCTGCCACTTTTTTGAATGATGGTGTCCTTTGCTATACTGAAGCTTTTCTGTTAAATGAGGCAACATTTATTAATTGTTGGTCTTAGTTCCTGTACTACTGGTGTTCTGTACATTTTGTAAGTTATCCTTTAACATAGACTGGGGAATAACTACCCACTTTATTTCTATTTTCAAGGGAATATTGATGGATTGGGGCAAGCATCACCTAAGTAGGATTAGTTCATTCCAAATTCCCTAGATGTGCATTAATTCTTTTCCTACTATGAAATCTATGCCCTCCTTACCATCTGCTGCCTGTGCCCTGGACTGTCCACTGCCAGTCCCTACCTGCCTTTGAGGATTGGAGGTAAGGTAGCCTGGAGTCAATGACACAGACTCTGGAAGCAGGTGAGAAATGCCACAGCAAGATCATCTGGACATTTCTGCAAGCTGCTTTAATATTATCCACTCACTCCCCATTGGTCCCAAGAAAGCGTCTATTCTAAACATCAGTTCTCGGTTGTCTGCGATTGTTTGTGTCAGCAATCCTTGATCTGTCAGGCAGTCCTTGATTAGGTCCTCTGGCAGGAGTTGCCTTTGTGGCTGTGCACACTCCTCACCTGGCATTTATGAAGGGGCAGCCATGCAGTTTCTCTTACATATCCACCCTTTTGTTTTTAGATTTTTGACAGCCCAGTGGAAGCTGGGGTGCCATTGCCTCAACATTGTTGACCCTCCTTAGGGGGATTCTCAGTATACTGGACTGTGATTGTTTTAGGTTGTCTTGTCTTTCAGGATCTTACCTGTCATTGATTACCAGCCCTCAAAGAGATATCACTCCGGAGGCATGTCACACAAGGGAGAGATGAGGAACAGCCTACATGGTGGTCTCAATATCTCTGCCATCCAGGCTTTGATCACTTCCCTAGGGGGGAACTGCAACTGGGATTTTTGAGAGCCATCAACACCTGGGGAGGGTTGGCCTTATTTATGGAGCACTGCCTGGAGATATGATGTGTGAGACACTTAAAGTAATTATTAGTATGACAATTCCCCCTCCTCCAACCATCCTTGGTACTTCCTCTTTGCACACATTATACATGCTCTTACTCTTTGTTTTGTTAGCTTCAGCATAGCTCTCCCTTTGTGACTTACACCTCCATGGTTTCCTGGATAGAGATCTTCCAGAACCTTCCATGTTGATGGCACCTCATGTTTTCTCCTCCCATCTTTTCCAGAAATGAACAACTCCCATTCCCTTCTCCCTCAAATCTTGTGTATAAGTAATATTTTTTAAATGTAATATCATCTTTGAGTCCTAGCTTATTTTCTTGAGTCTGCTCAACCTCCAGAGGTACTGAGCTACTACTTGATTTAAATAGCATAGTCATTTTTTGTAGTATCTTAACTTTTCTTTTATTGAACATGCTAGCTATATTTCTTGAAGAGAAAAAGAGGAAAGGAGGAAGGAACAAAAAAGGAGGAAGGAAGAAAAGAGTGAATACAAGAGACTGACAATCAATACACATTGGCTAGTTCATCAGTGGTGGTTACATTAGTTATCTCCAGCAATCTGGATCTTTTTGTGTTTGTTTGTTTGTATTTGAGATAGTATCTCATATATCTCAGGCTGGCCTGGAACTCATTAAGTAGCCCAGGCTAGCTTTGGATTCATAGTCTTCCAGCTACTACCTTCCAAATGTTTATGTTACAGGCATGCATCACAATGCCAAGATTCAACTGAACTCTTGATTATCAAATGAGAAGATTGTGCTAGTTACTTTGTTAGATAGGAACATCGAAGACAGTCTTATAAGGTAAAGACAGAAAACATTACCTACTTCAACTCGAGATTTAAAGGTTGCTGTCTTCATCATTCTCTGATAGATACTTCAACAGGCCTTCTTTCTCAGTACATGGAAGAGTCATCTTGGAAATTAGATAGACCTGAGCTTGAGTCCTGACCTCTGTCATTACATTGGCTTAAGCGAGAGACCCTGATCTTGTTTTTCTATGTGGAAAATGATCCTAATATCCTTTCCCAGCTGGTGAATGCTGAGTATGTGTCAAAAATCTGGACTCCCAAGAGTAGCTCTAGGCAGCCCTTTCCCGTTTTGTTTCTTGATTTTTCTCCTTTTAAAATGGACTTGCTTCTCATCAGAAGTGTTACCGTGTTTTGTCCTCTCTAGTCTTTAAGCAAACAGTGAGTGAACCAGTAAAGGCACCCTGACCATTTCCCGTGAAATCCCACAAGATAAGTTTCACAAATGAGATCTTACTGCAGGGATATTTCCTGAACCTTGCCTGAAATCAGCAACCCTTCCCAATCCACAAACAGAAAATACCAACCAGTATGACTCCTGCTTGGGTATATTTCCATCAGCCACACACAAAGAGAAAGGGGCTACACTGAAATCTGTCTCAACCCACATGGTCACTGTATTTATCTTTTTCTACTCACACCATGTGAACTAGCTTGTTTTCCTATTCCTATGTGTATTTTACTTTCATATCTAAATTTTTCACCTAAGAAACTTTAAAAACATTACTTTCTTTTAATTATTGTGTTACTTTTCAATTTAATTTTTAAATTGTGCTTGTGTATGTGTGTGTGTGTGTGTGTGTGTGTGTGTGTATGCATGCACATGCATGTGTGTAAATGACATATGTGGAGGTCAGAAGACAGCTTTTTGGAGTCCCGTCTTCCTATATGGAAATCAGACACTTTCTAAATTTAGCCTTCAATTCTAATAAGAATAAATCTTAACCTGGTAGATGATAAGCTGCATAAAAACTGACAAACCACTTTATTATTTCACAGTATAAATTCTTGGAACATCATGGAATGAACTATGCATCTACCATCATTACTGGGTCAGCATTCACTAAGTACATCTGATTTCAGCCATCCAATCTAATTCATCCTTTAAACAACCCTGAGATGGTAAAGTATTTTTCACATGAGTAAAGATCTCCATAGTACATTCTTTGTTGTGCTTTAGAAAAAAATCTGTCATGAAATAAAACTTACTCAAGCCCCTGGGAGCTCTGAGAGTACTGGGTGGTTTATATCGTTGTTCCTCCTATGGCGCTGCAAACCCCTTCAGCTCCTTGGGTTCTTTCTCTAGCTCCCCCCTTGGGGACCCTGTGCTCAGTTCAATGGCTGGCTGAGAGTGTCCTCCCTGTATTTGTCATGCATTAGCAGAGCCTCCCAGGTGACAGCTATATCTGGCTCCAGTCAGCAAGTACTTGTGGGCATTGATAATAATGTCTGGGTTTTGTAACTGTATATGGGATGGATCACTAGGAGGGGCAGTCTCTGGATGGTGTTTTCCTCAGACTCTGCTCCACACTTTGTCTTGGTATCTCCTTCTATGGGTATTTTGTACCCCCTTCTAAGAAGGAACAGAGTATTCATACTTTGTTCTTCCTTCTTCTTGGGCATCATTTGATATGTGAATTGTTTTGGGTATTCCAAGCTTCTGGGCTAATATCCACTTATCAGTGAGTGCATATCATGTGAGTTATTTTGTGATTGGGTTACCTCACTTAGAAAGATATTTTCCAGTTCCACCCATTTGCCTCAACCAGATAGTACCCATGGCTCCAGACGCATAGGCAGCAGAGGATGACCTTGTTGGACATCAAAGGAAGGAAAGAACCCCTAGTCCTGGAAAGGCTCTATGCAGCAGTGTAGGGGAATACCAGGACAGAGAAGCAGGAGGGGATTGATTGGGGAACAGGGGGAGGGGAGATGGCTCATGGGACTTTGGGGGGAGGGACCAGGAAAGGAGAAATTATTTGAAATATAAATAAAGAATATATCTAATTTAAAAAAGACTTAACTCAAGCAAAGCAAAATGAGGTCTATTTTGTGACTTTAATCAATGGACACAAATATCCTGGATCATTCAAGCTCCAATGCTTCTCTATTTCACTGTAACATTTACTAAAACATCACAGTGGGTTTTAGATAATTGTTTTGCTATTCCCTCAGGTGCTTGTATCAACACGGCTAATGATCTGCTTGACATAAGAAATACCATGGAAAAAGCAAATTGGGAGCCTGGCAGAGACAAGTCCAGAACTCACACGGAGTACGTCACTGCATCTAGGTAGCCATTTTATAAACCTTCCTTCATCTGAGAAGCTCCTATCTTTTGGTTTTGGCTTTGTAGGTTATTCAAAGCTTATGATTAAATTATTATTAACTATTAAGATTATAATGAGAAAGAATATGCAAAGACCTGTCGAGAGTCTTGCATGATGTGAGTAAAGTTGGCATCAAGCCCGAAAACCTGAGTTCAAGCCCT
The DNA here is from genome assembly GCA_964023405.1 of Apodemus agrarius. Classification (NCBI taxonomy): domain Eukaryota; kingdom Metazoa; phylum Chordata; class Mammalia; order Rodentia; family Muridae; genus Apodemus; species Apodemus agrarius. The sequence goes on from OZ030006.1 coordinate 172,668,808, forward strand.
GCAATTCATTTGATAAAAGGAGAGAACCAGCCCCTGCACAGTCCTCTGGCCTGTATGTACACGTACACACATACACAATAAGTAAATAAGTAAGTAATAAATCAACAACTGTAATGAAAATAGAGTGGAAAGCAGTAGAGACAGACATCCAACACTGACCTTTGACCTCTACACATGCATGCTAATATGCCTGTGCCACACACATACATACACATGCACCCACATGAACATACATTTTGGTTGAGATGATTGGTTAGCTCAGTTGCATGCCAATCATTGTTTCTGATCCTGATCTATCAAGAGCTATCTGAAATTGGAGAGATCACCCAAATCCAACCTTGGCTGCTATTTGTCTGAGTTGTGTGTCCTGGCTCTGTGCTCTGGTCTTGTGCGGTCAGACCTCTGTTGACTTCACTCCCAAGTTCATCCTCCATTAACAGTTGTATTCACTCCTAGCTGAAACATGGAGACACTTCTGTCTATGAGAACTATCCAGTATGGGTCAACATAGAGTACATACCCTCACAGACAACATGAAGCTCAAGAAGAAGGAAGACCAAAGTGTGGATACTTTGGTCCTTCTTAGAAAAAAGATCAGCACACCCATGTCTCACAGCCAACCAGTGGACTGAGCATTGGGTCCCCAATTGAGGAGCTAGAGAAAGGACCCAAGTAGCTAAAGAGGTTTGCAGCCCCATAGGAGGAACAATAATATGAACCAACCAGTCCCCCCCGCCCCAGAGCTCCTAGGGTCTAAATCACCAACCAAAGAATACACATGGAGGGACCCATGACTCCAGATGCATATGTAGCAGAGGATGGCCTTTTCAGACATCAATGAGAGGAGAGGCCATTGGTCCTGTGAAGGATCGATGCCCCAGTGTAGGGGAATGCCAGGCCAGGAAAGTGGAGGGGGGTGGTAAGCAGGGAGAGGGGAGATGGGATAGGGGGTTTTTGGAAGGGTAATAAGGAAAGGGGATAACATTTGAAATGTAAATAAAACAAATAACTAATTAAAAAAAGAGAAAAAAAGACTCCTTTCTTCTGCGTCCTTATCTCCCATCTAGGTTATATGCATGATTACATGTGACTTATCTAGGTTAACCCAGAAAAAGATGTGCAGTATCTGGACTTTCAGTCTCCTGAGATTTGCTTGAAGCCCCTGTCTCCTGAGCTCTGTTCCACAGAGCCCTTCAGCTGCTGTGATGGTTTGTATATACTCAGACCAGAGAGTGACACTATTAGAAGGTGTAGCACTCTTGGAGTTGGTGTGTCACTATGGGCATGGGCTTTAAGACCCTCATCCTAGCTGCCTGGGGGTAAGTATTCTGCTAGCAGCCTTCAGATGAAGATCTAAACTCTGAGCTCTTCCTTCACCACACCTGCCTGGATGCTGCCATGCTCCTGCCTTGACGATAATGGACTGAACCTCTAAACCTGTAAACCAGCCCCAATTAAATGTTGTCCTTAGAAGAGTCGCCTTGGTCATGGTTCTGTTCACAGCAATAAAACCCTAACTAAGACAGCTGTCTTCCTATTGCCTCTGATCTTCAAAAGCTGCCACCTGCCTCAGCTTCTCCATGTGAGGTCTGGGCTCTGAATGAGTCTTCATTATGCCCACCAAGGTGAGCAAGGCAGTGGCTTTGGCACCCAAGTCTGACTTGGTGAAGCCACAGAGGCTCTCTCTTCATTGTACTTTCCAACCCAGGAGAAGTGCATCAATGCTAGGAGTGGGCTCTGGCTTCCTGGAGAGGTCACAAGCAGGGAGGACTTCATGCTCTGTGGGATGCACTGAACTTCGACCAACATAGGGCAGGAAATTGAAAAGGATTATGCCAGTAAAACTTTCCATTTTATTCAAGTCTGTGACTCTCTTTATACCCATATTCCAATGAATCTCGCCTCTCTTTCATGGAAAAGAAACTCAGTAATTTGTGTTTAATTTTCCAAATACGATGACTGCTTGGGTTGGTTGGTAGTTAGTCTTGTGGTAAAGACAGCCTGCATCATTGGAGTCTCTTTCTGTGTCCCACCACCAAAATTTACATTCCTAATTAAATCTGCTGCTTTCCTGACTCATGTCTCCTTACATGTCAGTGACCATCACTGAGACCCATAGTACATGGGGATATAAGGCATACTGGGGAACTGGGCACCCTAAAAGGTAAACTGGGTTTCTATGCTTTGTTTTAACCAAGTGGTTTTCATTTTCTGAGATGGTATAGAATATTATTTCTCTACATACCAACAGGTGTTTGTTATCAAAGGTGAGTGAAGCCGTCTGTTCGGGGAATGAAAATGGAGACATTCATAGCTAGGGTTCTGTATCCTAAATTTAGTGAGTATGCTACAAACATTATGCTGGAAATAATCAGAGTCCCTCTGCTGATAACTCCAGCATGGTGGTGTTCATTATTAATTGGAGAGGTGGGGATGGTGGGAGAACGTTTGATACTAGGCTTTCTCAACTGAAAACCATGAAGAGGAGTCAAAACTCCATTAAGAAAGATGTCAACATCCCTGTCACCATCTTTTCTCATTGAAAATGACAGCTCGGGAATTTTTGAGGCCATTACAGTTAGACCTGAAGCAGCTTCAGCATGACAGTGTGAAGAAGATGTAGGGATAGAGAGATGGCCTAGGGGTTGGGAGTACTCACTGCTTCTACAAAAGTCCTGAGTTTAGTTCCCAACTCTAAAACTGGGCTGCCCACAATTGCCTGTAACTCCAGCTCCCAAGAATATGATGCCCTTTTCTGGCCCTCATAGACACTGATACACACATGGCAAACACGTACAGATAAAAAAAAAAAAATCTATCAAAAGGGAAGTGTAGATTAGTTCCAGCATCCTTGAATTTAAAGTCAGAATTATTTAAAAGATAATATGCCAATAAGTAATGATCTTTCGGCACTACCTTTCCTGCCCTCTATCTCATAAAAACAGTCTCTTCTTTCCCCGGACCCTGGGTAGATCCACTCATCCGCTTCTCCATGTCCTCAGTGAGCACAGATGCAAGTCTGCATTTAAACTCCTGCTTTTTTGAAGCTCCGTTTTTATCGTTCTGCAAAATTTACTCTCCCGATTTGAATGTTTAGTGGGCTAAACTCTTAGATTTTGATAAAGTTCTCTACATGTTGTGGCCGCACCGAGACACTGATGCCTGATATATAGGTACAATCACCCTAGTGGAAATCAAGAGTCTGCACTCGAAAGTGGTAGATTTGCCACTGGGCCAGATAGTGGGATAGGATTTTAGGTGCGAGGTTTTAAGAGTTTCTGAAGTGACAGAGGAAGAAGCGGGTTTATCCAGAGAGTTTGAACTCCACTTCAGGCTCAACAAAGCTGATTCCAAGCCAACAATTGATGGAGGTTTCTTATGAAGAAGCAAAGCCCTTTCTATCTTACTTGCCCCACTTGCTAAGTGTGGAAAGCCTTGGAAACACAGAGTGTAGAAAGAAAGTCTCAGCTTCTTTTCTGTTGCTATGATAAAATACTTTCACAAAAGAAATTTAAGGGAGAAAGGACTTATGGATCAGAATTCAAGGGTGGAGTCCATCATTGTGAGGATGGAACAGCAATGGGAACTTGAAGCAGCCAGTCATACCCATAGTCAACAGAGAATGAATACAGGGCTCTGCTCAGCTTTCTCTCCACGTTGTCCAGGAATGCCTAAGGAATGACATCCCCACAGTGGGTCTTTCCAACTTAATTAATGCAGTCAAGATAATCACCAACAAACAACCCCAGAGGGCCATGTATCAGATGATTCTAGATGTTGTCAAACTGACCCTTAACATTTAATCATCTCAGAAAGCTAGTCTTTCAGCTGTGTTTGGTCCCCAGTGTTCTTGTAGAGGGTGCAGGTTAGTTTCCAGAATGTTTCTTAGTGGAACCATGAAAACTTCCTTAGAAGTGCATACTTGTGTCTATCACAGTCAAACCCCTTGGCCCCTTCAGACCTATTCCACCATGAAACTCCAGTGGGCAGCAGCTATAGCGTCCAGTGGGCACTCTTCCAGGAGAGACAGACAAGGGAGATAGGTCCGCCAGCTCTTGGTCCCTGGTGTCCCATTTGATCACATGCTTTGTGTCTACTCTTGGCCACAGGTCTTCATCATTCATTGCAGATTCTTTTCACCCTTAGCATGTTCTTGCTGTCCTGATTTTTCTATTCATTTCCCTTTCATGTTCCTGAACAAATTGGTCAAGAGATTCACCATGTCCCCCAGTTCTGCACTCTAACCAGATTCAGCACCTTACCCTATTTCACTACCAGTAAGCGGTTCAGCAATTGGATGGCTACCTTGTACCTGCAGTTGTATGGCTTCGGTCCTCAGACATGAAACCACCAGGAAGATAGCTCAGTGGGTAAACTTCTTACCACACAAGCCTAAGGACCTGAGGTCAGATCCCTACTACCTAAATAACGACCCAAACATACTGGCGCCTGATTCTAGTCTTAGCGTTTGGAGAGATAGAGACAGGAAGACTGGGGGTTTGCTGGTCAGCCAGCAGTGACAGTTTGTGAGCTCCATGTTCAGTGGGTGGTCCTGCCTCAAAAGATAATGAGAGTAATACAAGAAGACTCTAAAATGTACCTATAGCCTCCACACATGTGTGCATACATGTGAGTGCACATTCACAAAAACACACGCACACACACACACACACACACACACACACACACACTGTGATAAGAAAGAAAAGGAAGTGGGCTTCTTATTTTCAGACAGATAATAAATCAGAAGCTTCCTCGTGCTGTTTTACAGGTTGCTTATAGGCCATGACTCATAGCAACGATCAGCAGAGCAAGTGTCCAGAAGACACCAAGAGAGAGCTCACAAGCTGCTTATTAGTAAACAGCACCTGTGAAGGGAAAGGGAGAGAAGCCAAATTTAGCAAAGGAAGAAAGTTGAGTAAAGCCCAAAGCTGGTAAAAGCCTCTCAAGCCTGCGGAGTTCTCCAGTTAGTACAACCTGCCAGTGTTCAGCATCTGGGCCACAAGAGCTGGCCTTTGTGCTTCTTCCTCAGTCCGTCCTGTGGGTCTGCTCCTGCGACAGAGGTCCCTTTAGAGGGTGTCTCAGCTGTGTCTGGCACTCCAGGCTTGTCCCACTGAGCAAGCTGGCCTGTAGCCTTTGTAAAGGGGTCTGGAAAGGTCTACCTGTTTCCACAGCCGTCCTCCTGCAGCCAAGGAAGCTGCCTTTGAGGCAAGGGGAAGGGCTAGTTGGGGAAAGCGCGGGAGGGAAAACAATTGTCTTGACATGCAGTGTTGACTCAGTTGGTTAAGTGCCTGAGTTCAGACCCCAGGCACCCACGTAAAAGGCATGGCTGTCAGTGAATGCTCTTCACCTTAGTCCCATGAAGCGGGAGAGGACAGGAGGAGTCCTAGCTCTCCGGTAACCAGTCTAGCCAAATTGGTTCATGCTGTCCTCCCTCTTCCCTACAATAAGCTGGAGAATGATAGAGGAAGACATCCAGTGTGAACCTTTGGCTTTCATACACAGACTCACACATGTTCATCTGCACACACACACACACACACACACACACACACACACACACACGTGCAAACGCACAAAGCAAGTACATACATATCACACACACACACACACACACACACACACATGTGCACGATACTTACATTAATTAAATGTTTACATTTTACCAGTTCAACACTCCAAAGAACCCACTCAGGGAGGTCAGAGTGAAGCACTGGGATGGAAATTTGATTCAGCAGAAGGCACATATGGAACAGGTGGGTGTGAGAACACGTGAGACAGATGAGCAGGTGGTAAGGAAGGTGGGGTCAGGGAGACCATACACCACCTTTTTGAAGTCTAGCCCTGCTGATTTTCATTGTGAGAGGAGGTGTGGTCCTAGTTCCTGGGGTCATTTCCACCTCTACACAGAGTGAGTGGCTGTGGATGAGCTAATGTGTCCTAGCTTCGTGTGGCTGTTTAAACTCAGGGCTGGGGGGCCCAGGGGTGAGGGGTTAATGGTTCTGGGTCCACATTTTAATCCCCTTAGAGCACCTGGAAAGATTTAAGCTGAGGCTTCTCAGACTGTCAGAGCTGATGGGAGAATGTAGTACAAGGCTCTGGATTCCCACAGGCCGGAGGGTCCACAGTTATTTCTTAACTCAGCAGCGATTCCATCAGAATGAGGGGGCATGAGCTAGTTCCCTTTTCTTTGTTTTAGCAAAGTTAATAGCAAACCTCTTAGCCTGCACTGGAAGCAAAAACCTGTCAGCTCTTCTTTTTGTAGTGAAGAGCCTGAAAAGGTGCTGTTTGCTTCTTTCAATTCTTATGATGTCATCATTCATATAGACATATGCACAAAGCCTTAAAAAGGAAGCAACATGCTACTGTGTGAACGATGCTTTTATTCAACATGTAAACTATATCTCCCTATGTCCATAAATGACATTGTACATCGCACCCCATAAGTCAGCCTTTATTTAGCAAGTCCTCTAAATTTATCCATCTTCTATCTTCTATATCTAATATTTTTAACATAACTTTGATATATTTCCTAGACCCATTATTCCCAGATGTACATAGCTTTTTCCTTATTATAACTTTTAATTTTTGGTTTTGTGAGACAGTGTTATACTCTGTATCTCAGGCTAACCTAGAACCCACTATATAGCTCAGGTCTGGCTCAGGCTCCGAAAACACCAGGTTTATAGGTGTTTATGTTACATTATTTTTTAAATATTTGTATTTATGCGTGTTTATGTGTGCCTGATTGTCTGCATGTGCACCAGGCAGAAGAAGGCACTGTGTACACACACCAACAAAAGAATAAAAGCCCATGTAAATGGGTCAAAATATAAAGAAGCAATTTTTCAAAAGAATGAAATGAATTTCAAATAAATGAATAATCAACTATACTAATAAAAGAACAAAACAAAACAGAAAACTGGAGACCAAAGAGATGGCTCACTAGTTAAGAACACTGGGGACAGAAAACCCAAATTTGGTTCTTAGCAGAATTGGGTGTATGTATTCATATGAGTACATATATGTACAAGTGTGTGTGTGCATGTGAGCACCTGTCTGTATGTAGGTCAACGGCAGGCATCGGGAGTCATCTGCAGTGGCTTGGCTTGCTTTATTACTTAGAGATAGGGTCTCTTGTTGAGCCTGGCTGGATCCCACCAATTCAGTAGCCTGACTGAGTAGAGGGTCCCAGGGATCTGCCTGTCCTTCCTGCCCAGCTCTGGGGTGACAAGTGTGTGTCCTCGTGCTTGGCTTCAAATGGAGGTTGAGGATCTGAACTGAGGACATCATGGGCATGTGGCAAGCGCTTTACCAACGGAGTCCTCTCCTCAGCACCTTTGCTTGTAGTTCAAAGACATCGCATATGTCAAGGGCATTTATCCGTTGCCTTATGTCTCTATTATTCCCCCTCCTGCCCTCTCTCTCTCCCTCCCTATGCCCCCTCTGTAACTCTGTCTTTCTCTCTACTCTCTTTCCCATATTCTTTCTCTCTCTCTCTCTCTCTCTCTCTCTCTCTCTCTGTGTGTGTGTGTGTGTGTGTGTGTGTGTGTGTGTGTGTGTGTAAAATGTTGGAGATCAAGGCCAGCAGACATTTTGTGCATTCTGTGCATGTGTTCTACTACTGAGGTGCAACCTCATAGCTTGCTTTTTTCTTTTTCTTATTTCCTTCCTTCCTTCCTTCCTTCCTTCCTTCCTTCCTTCCTTCTCCTTCCCTCCTTCCCTCCTTCCTTCCTTCCCTCCTTCCTTCCTTCCTCCCTCCTTTCTTTCTTCCTTCCTTTCTTCCTTTCTTTTTCTTTCTTTCTCTCTTTCTTTCCTTCTCTCTTTCTCTTTTTCTTTCTTCCTTTCTTAACCTTGTTTTTCATGTAAATTTGTGTTTTAGATTTGAAATGTTTTCATTCAAATCAAATTTATTTCTAGGTGCAGTCTAATGCATATAAAACAGGTTGCATCCTAATAGAAACACATATCTTTTGGTTTGTCTTTCATAACTACATTTTTTGTACATTTGAACTTAATTGTACTCACAGATCTTAATCTAAGGTGTCTAAGCATCCTTTTCTAGTTAGTGGGGGATTGGATAGGATTCTGGCTGCTAGAAGCCCTGGTCTGTCTCCCCAGACTGGTCATCTCCGCTCCTCTGCTCTTGTTCTCAGAGTGGAAATGTGGCTGCTGGCATTTTCTGTCTTATTTTAAGGCCTCTGCCACCAGACAGGAACAGTCCCAGCGTTTGTTCTAGGACTTTCTAGAGCTTCCTGACAAAGAATGCAGTGGCTTATGCTACTCCCGTTCTACATGATCAGTTGCAGGCTGGTGAGCATCTCGGGCAGGGCTCTTGCTGATGAGTATTGGGAAGCATCAGTGGGTTTGTAGGATTATGATTGGTGAAATAATTGGACAGTGGAAAATGCACATTATAGTTATGTCAGCAAATTCATGTTGGCCCATTTCAAAGGTGTATTGAGGCTGCTTGAAGAGAGTGTCTGCATGAAGGATCAGAACGTTTGAAGGACTGCCTAGTGTGTGCCGAAAGGGTGCTTTGGGGGCTATGTGAATTTGGTTTGAAGATCAGCAGTGTTTTATGACAGTGGGTTGTCACGGCCCAGCTGTACCCAGTAGGCTTTCAGACCACCTAGTATGGTGGAGTATTGGAGAAAACACCACTGTCTGCACAGTAAGGCTGAGAGATGGGGACGGATGTAGGCGATGCTGTCCTTCTGGTTTGCCTTCTAACTCCTTTTTATGCCACATGACAAGCAAGAAAATCTGTGTCTGTTCCAGATTGACGAGAACTGTGAATATTTTTTATACTTTTCCACTGTGATTCTTTTATTTACTGCGGGATTTTCACTTAGCTCTGTTGTAAATGTTCATATTCTTATTTAAGTACTTTTAAAATTTTTGTGTGAGAGTATTGCATGCATATATGTATGCATGTATATGATGTGTGTGTGTGTGTGTGTGTGTGTGTGTGTGTGTGTTGTCTGTTGTCCCTGGGACTAGAGTTACAGACTAGTGTGATCCATCACGAGTGTGCTGGGAACCAAACCTGGTTTCTTGGTAAGAGCAAAAAGTGCTCTTAACCACTGAGTCGTCTCTCTAAATCTAGCATGTGTGTGTGTGTGTGTGTGTGTGTGTGTGTGTGTGTGACTTATTTGTTTTCTATTATATTTGTGTGTGGGTGTGACTTATTTGTTTTCTATTATTTATATTTGTGTGTGTGTGTGTGTGTGTGTGTGTGTGTGTGTTACCTGTGTCCAGTTATCTGCATAGGTCAGGAGAGTATCAGAGCCTATGGAAACGTGGTTTCTGGAAATGTGTGCACTGAGAACAAAATCTGGGTCCCCCACAGGAGCAGGAAGCACTTGTGCCCTCTGGACCAGCTCTCAACCCCCTGGTTGTTTTTTGATTTGCTTCTTTGTAACTCACAGTCTTATCTCCGAATTGGGCAATTCCTTTGGGTCAGGAACTATTTCTATGAGTATTTAGAAGCACATTATTGTTACAGATATCAATGTTCCACAAACACTTAAGAGCAAAGGCAGATTTGAGGATAAGATAGAAAGTTATTCATGTCGCAGACTTCACTATTTTAGATAATTATGTTTTACATAAAATTTTCTTAGATTTTTATCTCTTTGGTGTTGGTCTGCTTACACTATTTGTAGAGTAAAGAGATAAAGGAAAGGGCACCTCTTCTACATCTCTTCACATTTCTCAGTTTTATTATGTGGAAAGTGGTACGTGTGTGTGTGTGTGTGTGTGTGTGTGTGTGTGTGTATGGATGGATGGATGGATGGATGGATATATTTCTTTTCTACTGAAGGGGGCTAGTTTTTATTTTACCCTAAAGTAGGTTCAAAATCAAAAACTTCAATGTCATATAAGGTAGCAAGTGCTATGCTTAGGGCGTTATTTCACAAGATGAATTCACCAAGATACGATGCATTGATTGCCAACTTGACCTTAGATCAAATGCATAAATGCGCTTAGCCAAAGGATGGCTTTGAGAACCTATATGCTCTGTGAAATGCAATGCTTAAAGATTAATGTTCATTACTTTAGAATTCAGTTGTACGTACCTCTTAAGTTTAAATTGCTCATTAAAACACATTTTATATTATTTATGGCAGTTTTATTGCCATTTAATCTATGTGCAATAAACTGGATATGAACACAATCAGATGTTTGACACGTGTTGTTGTTCCTTTGACAAAGCTGCCCACATCCCTCGGTGGCCCTCCCTCTCCTTCTGGCCCTTTTCTCCTCCAGGCAGCAGCTTTCTTGTTTTGTCACAGGTACTTTCCATGCTCTGAAGCTTTGTGTAAATGACACCACTGTGCTTTTTGTTCATTAGAAGGGAATATGAATATGTTCTTGTTTACTCTGTATATTCATCCATGATTTTCAGACGTCATGAGTTCACATCTTTCTATTTCTGAACCTTATTCCACTTTGTAGATACACCTCAGTTTCTTTCCCCATTTCCCCAACTTACGTGTCTTTGAACCAACTCTGGGATTGACCTACTGCAAAGCAAGCTGCAGTGAACTCCTTCCTACGAGTGTGTGTCACAGTCTCTCGAGTGACTCTGTAGGATTTCAGTTACTGGGCTTGCTGTGCACGCTTATGCTTTCAAGGAACTAAGTTGTATCCCAAAGCCTATTAACCGGCTTGTTCACTATTGGCTAATTCATCATCTGTCGCCCATCCCTAGCAGTATTAGCCATTCTGATCAGTATGCATCCTGTTTACTGTGTGGCTCCCTCAACACACGCATCTTTTCAGCAGTGACTGTAAATTAACCATCTCGCTCAGGGGATTGAAGTAGTAGCAGTGAGATTTCCTCATTGGAAATCTTCTGGAGATGAGATGTCTGAAATGGTCTGGATGGTGTCAGCATGCTTGGACCTGTGCTTCTCCACTGCCTCTAGGGCAGATTCAAGGTCCATCCTCTGTCTGACATGAAGAGCTGTATTCCTTATTTTCCCCCGGTTTGTGGCTGTGTCTTCCATCTTCAGTGGCCGAGGTGGGACATCCATTTTGACTGATTTCTCCCTTCTCCACACGATGGCTGTTAAGGCACTCAGATGACCTGACCTGACCCTCTGGGTTCTTAGCTTAGTTTCAGTGAGGAGGAGGGTGTTTGGAAGCTGTTGCTCAGTGGTTCCTCTTATTATGGAATGAAAATACTTGTCTTTTTTGGTTTGCATGCCTATGAGCTTAGATGATTAGGGTAAATCAAGTGCGGTTGTAAAATGTTGGGGAAAAGACCGAGGTGCTCACCAGTAAGTAACAGGACTGATAATTCATGCCTTTAAAGAAAGATTTGTTTTTATTTATTTTTATTATATGTATAAAAGTGTGTGGTATGTGTGAGTATGTGTAGGTCCTCTTAGGAGCCAAAGGCCTCAGATCCCCCTGGAGATGGAGTCGTAGGTGGTTGTGAGCTTAGAGATGCTGGGAATGGAAGGTGAGCCCTCTACTAGAACAGCGAGTACATGTGGAGCCCTCTGTCCCTCTCCCTCTAGGTATTTTTTCCTAGTTCCCTTTTTTTGATTTTCACCAGCCATTTGTCCTGAAGCATGTTTCGTCTACTCTCCTGTTAACTGACTTAAAAAAATAGTTATAAAGCCAAGACTTCTCAGACATTCTGAACAAGACCGACTCTTATTTAATCATGAATTCAAATTCGCTAAGTATTTACAAAAACTAAGTTATGTCTTTTCAGCCTTTAGCTTATTTTGGAGTGAAGAATGTGCTAACTTGGACATTTCTTGTGTTGTTACTTCTACAAAATTGCAAATAAATGGGGGGCTGAAAATGGACCCCCAGGACAGCTCAACGACCCACTGTCAAAGGCGCTGGCCTTTTCACAATTTGACACTGATTCGGTTTATGTGCATACTTCAGAGACCCTCAAGAAACCAAGATCACACATTTTTACTTGGCTACAGAAAATGACATGTTTGTTCTACCCAGCTCTGCTAGAGTTTCTTAGCTGCTTTCAGGGCAAATAGCGTGAATCAGTGCGTTGTTAGGGCTGATAGTATGTGATAATTTAACCCTCGGAACTGGAGCCCTGTGTCTTTTGGCGGTATTCCAAGTGACTATGAGATACACATAGGGCATGCTTTGTCTTTAGTGAAAATCATGAGAAGATGGAAATTTTGGGCTCCATGCTACCTGTTCCAAAGTAATCAACTGCCCTATCTGTTGCCCTCACTTTGGAGCCTGTGAAATGTGCTCATGCTTCCTTTAAAAAGGAAGTCGGGCTGTCCCCTATCTGAGGATGTCTGCATAAATGTGTGAGTGTGTGTGTGTGTGTGTGTGTGTGTGTGTGTGTTGCCCATATTTGAGAAGTAGATTTTCAGAGAGAATTAGCAATGTTTGCACAAGAGATTTAGGTCTAGTTTTATGTAGACAAATCTTCCTGCCCCTTTCCCCTCTGAGTGTGGAAAACGATGTCCACAGTCACTGGTGTGTACTCACACAGTAGAACAGCAGCCTCAGATCTAGCATATAACCATTACTCCTGTTAGCAGTTGGAGACAGACTAGCTGTAGTAAATCTGAAGATTAACAGTGTTATGGAAGAACCTTGAAAGGAATCTTGGAACTACTTCTGCACCATGTGGCTCAGACCAGAATACTTGACTTGCTTGCAGGAGAAGATCTGCGAGAAGGGGCTGTGCAAAACCACCATAGTCACTCACGGTGGTGCCAGTAAGGGTTCCAAGGTTGTAAAGCATGACAGGCTTTTCGGTCTAAAGAGTGAACAGTATGGTTAACAAAATATCTTTATGGTAGTTACTAAATATTCAGTAGAAAGAAATCAAGAGAATAAGAAAGTGTTGCTTATAAAACTTGGGAAGTAAAATCAAATATATGAATAGTTTTAGCCAGAGAAGATATAAGCATTTGTAATATCCTATTTTGAACCTTCTTGCACTCACAAGAGCAAATCTAACAGCTGAGTATTTAAAACCTGTCTGATTGCAGGTTGGACACACAACCCTGAGTTTGGTCCCAACACCATCTCAGGGGACTCCAGCTGCAGGGGACCAGATACCCTCTTCTGGCCTCTGGACACTGCACACACACACACACACACACACACACACACACACACACACACACACACACACACACACACACACACACCACACACACACACACACACACACACACACACATTTACACAAATCAAAAACAAAACTCTTGGAGAAAATTTCAGAACTGAAAGCTCCTTGAACCCCACTCACGGTTTCAGTCGTCTGTGCTCACACCCCTCTGTCTAGGCTCATGCACCAAGAGAAGGAAGCTCGAGGTCAGCACAGGTATCTCACCATTCGGATCATCTTGGAAAGTGATTTTTAAATGTGTGTCCGGCTACAATAAGCCATCGAATAGTATTTATGCATTCATGTCTGTGCTTAATACATTCCTCTTTTAAGATTTCCTTTAAAGGGAGAGAGAGAAATCTAGAAGGCAAACCTTCATGCACCTTACAGGACTCAAATAAGGCCTGAGGAGAGAGGCTCAGTGTGTGTGAGTGCTTACTGTGCAAGCATAAGGATCTCAGTTCGGATCCCGAGAACAGACGTAGAAAGCTTCCATGGTAGTCTGCCCTGATAACCCAGCGCAGCTGACCACCCGTCTGTCTCCAGGTTTGGGGGACACCCTTTTTCAAGGGCATGAGGCGAAAAGTGATGGAGCAGGATCCCTAGCCTCCTACTGGCTCTCTTCTTGTCTAGTTTCCAGGCACACATGGGTGCACCTGCCTGCCAACATATGTGCACATACACCACATACATACACACACATACACACACATGCCAGGCCACATGTCCGACACACACACATGCACACACACACACACACACACACATACCACACCATGCCACACACATATATACCACACCACACTATACACATCTCACACGTACACATCACACACATATACATGCACATTCCATACATCCATACCCATACACACATATACACCACACATATACATACAACACAACACCATACCACACATATATTACACATAAGAACACCATACATACACATACCACATACACCATACCACACTACACACATACAAACATACCACATACCATACATACACACCACACCACACCCCTTTTCTCTCTCTTTCTCTTTCTTTCTTTCCTTCTCTGTCTCTGTTTCTTTCTTACACACCATACTCAGTCATACCACAGACATCTTACACATACCACACACATACATATTACACACATACCACACATACCACATCACATACACCACACATCATGCATACATACTTACCTGCACCACACATACACATACACACGTGCATGCACACACATGCATACGCACACATACACACACTACATACCATACACACAGTTTCAAATTAGGAAGTAAGCAGAGTTGCATGTGTGAAGAGGAGCTAACGTTAACCAAGCATGTATGTGGTATGTGTTTTGGAAGAGCGAGCACTCACCATAGACTCTCTGCTAGAAGCAGTGGTAAGAGCATCATAATGTAATCCCAGTCCTTGGCAAGTGGTGGGTCCGGAAGTTCCAACTCTCTCTCTCTGTGGGATATATGAGGCATATGTGGTATGTGGTATGTGTGTGGGATATATGAGGCATATGTGATATATGGTATATGTGTGGGGTATATGAAGCATATGTGGTATATGTATGGGATTTATGAGGCATATGTGGTATGTGGTATATGTGTGGGATATATGAGGCATATGTGGTATGTGGTATATGTGTGGGATATATGAGGCATATGTGATATGTGGTATATGTGCCACACACAGATATCAAAGTAGGTCCCTGGCTTTGTAAGCACAGCTGTTTTTAAAAAATCAAACTGGAGGAAGTGCAGTAGCTAGAGAAGATGGCAGCTGAGGAAAGATTGATTCCTGAGAGAGCGACTGGAGCATGCTTGAAGGGAGGGAAGGCTGCAGCTCTGGCAACACGGGGTGGGGGGTGGGGAGGGGTGGGGGAGAGGAGCTGATTAATGGGGCCCAGTCCAAGCAGTCGTGGGGTGCTTCAGTGTCCTGGATGTTAAGTTCTCCTGTCTGCTCACATGGAAATTTGCTTGAATATGTTAGAATTTACTTTTGTAGGCTTTACAGAAAACGGGATCTTTGCTTCATTGGCGTGTCTAATTACATTTTTTTTTTTTTATGTTTGCTAATTCCTTTTCCTTTCCTAAGTCATATGGTGCCTTACGAACACATTCTCTTTCCACCAAAAGAAAAACCAAACCAGACCAAACCGGACCAAATCAAATTTAAAAAAACCTCTAAATCAAAGTAGCAGAAATCCTTATGACGAAAAAAGATACCCTAATATTATTGAAGGAACCTCAAAATAATTATTTTGAAGGCTATTCTTTTCCTTTTCTTTTCCTTTTCTTTTTCTCTTTTCTTTTCTTTTCTTTCTTTTCTTTTTTTTCTTTTCTTTTCTCTTCTCTTCTCTTCTCTTCTCTTCTCTTCTCTTCTCTTCTCTTCTCTTCTCTTCTTTTCTTTTCTTTTCTTTTCCCTCAGAATTTTGTACACCCAAATGCATGAAAACAATGGGAGAGAGGTGTATGGGAAAGAGAATGTAAAATGTATGAGAAAGGGCAGGGACCCGGGGGAGAGACCTGCCCGCCCTCCCAGGTTGCAGGAGGAGGACAGGGAACAGCATTTGTCCAGGAAGAAGCCTGTGTGAGAGAAGACTGCAGTGATCTCTGAAAGCTAGGCGAGCCTCTGGCCATCATTGCTGTGTGTGAAGGAGGAATTCGAGAAGAACCCTGGGACCCATCCCCCACGAACTCTGTCCTGAGAGAAACAGAACGAAGAGGCTGTGGTTGCTGGGGGTGAAAGCAAGAGCCTTCTTTTTCTCCAGGAAGAAAAACATATGCAAGTTAAAGACAACCTCACCTGGGCGCAAGGATTTATCATCAGGGGTTTTAAAAATGTAAATAGATAAGGCAAGTCCCACTGGAAGGGCTAAAAGATGAGGGGGGCCATGAGGTGGTCGGGCCAGTGAAGGAGGCGGTGGAGGAAGGGACGGGTGTAACTCTGATTCGTCAGTAACAGCTTGCAATCATTGCCACTGTGGTGGTACAGACCAGCCATCCTAGCCTGGCTGAGGCTGGGGAGGCAGATTACCAGAGTTTAAGGTTAGGTTGGACTCTTTTGGAGACATTGTCTCAACAAGAAAATGAGAAGAAAAAGTATCCAGCCCCAAAGAAGCAGGATAAAAGGTTCCCTGCTGTGCCCATTAGATACCACAAGCTGGCCTCAGGCCCGCTTGCCTCTCAGTGCCACCCTGCCTGCCTCCTGGCTCCTCTCGCCTCCTACCCTACACCTCTCCAGTCCATGGACTTCCCTTCCCTTCCCCCAGCTTCTGGTTCCTTTAAAATCCCGACATTTTGGCCATGTACTCTTATCATCCTTGGCTCCTCCGGGTTGCCTCCCTCCCTCCTCTCTCTCTTCCTTTTGTCTGTGTTCCTCCCATCCCTCATGGTTCTGTCTGGACTCTTCCAAATACCTCCTGCTGCACTCTCCTCTGCAATAAAAATCTTCTCCTCAACCACACCTCGGAGTGGTCATGTCCTACTTTCATTCATTCATTCAACAAACTGGGAACTAGTCAGGCAAAGAACAAGGCCACATTTATAAAGCAAACATCGCTCCTGAGCATCTTAGCAAGCATCAGGTCCTGCAGATTGTGACTAGAAAGTTCCAGATGCCTCTGCTCAGTATACTGTTTAAAACCGAGTACCTACAATAAGGCCGGGACATACTTTTGCAGTAACGAACAGTTGGCTGTTGGGCTGAGGATATGGGTCAGCTGATAGGTTGCTTGTGTAGCACGCATGGACTCTGGTTCCATCCTCAGCACTACATAACCCCCCCCACACACACACACACACACTCCGCACAGTGGTGTCCTTCTGTAGCTAGCACACAGACACACACGGTTCTCTGAGCTCCACTCATGCACCACTACAGGAGTGTGTGTGTGTGTGTGTGTGTGTGTGTGTGTGTACATTATAAATATAAGACCCTTTTTTACTGTCAAGGTCATCTAGAGCACTGTCAGCAGAGGCTGGTCTCCAGCCGTCCACTCCTGGCCTCAGACCACAGGCTCGCTCGGCTGGCAGCACTCTCATCACATGGTGGAGGGGTTTACCGCTTGCGGAAACTCCATCTGTATCCTGCTCTAGTCTGATGTCAAGGTTTCTTCTAAGCAAATGAAAGTTTGAAGCCATGAAATGTTCACCCTGTTGGATCTCAGTTGTATCCCAAGGTTTTGAGTGAGTCCCTGTGAGACAATTGTCCGAACCAGGAGCCACCTGTGCTTAATCTCCTTGTAAATGTGCTGAGTATTTAGAACAGAAATGCGGGCCTTGTAGCTTAATAGCTAGGAAGGAGCAGGTGGCTTGGCCCATTCCGAGGCTGTTGTTCCTATACTGCCACATGGCTACTCCACATCATTAGCTCTTTCTGTAGTTCCGCTGATGTAGCACTGATATCATTTCATGAATGTACCATTTCGCCTATTTTTTTTAATTGTATGTGCACTTGAATGTGGAGGCCAGAGGCAACCCCACATGTTATCCTCAGGAAACCCATCTCTCACCAAACTCACCCATTAGAGAAGGCTGGCTGGCCACTGAGGCCCAAGGGTCCATCCGTCTCTCCTCCCAGCAGTGGGATAAACACCATGCTATGAGTTTGTGCACAGATTCTGGGAATAAATCTCAGGTCCTCCTGCTTGCAAGGCAAGCTCTTTATTAACTGATAGAGCTCCCAGCCCACAGTCCTTGAGCTATTCTTTAATGAATGTGAAACCAAATGTGCTGTCACCTACTGTTTTATGAACCAACTGACAAACTCGACTGCATCCTCTAATAGACTTTGTATCGATTCTGCAGCCTTTCACTTGTAAACCAAGACCAAGCTGAGGGCTTTTAGGCCACATTGTGGTAACGCAGCCTGTAAAAGCCTAACTTCTTTTTAGTTTATGGACAGATGTGAATATAAAAGAATGGGGCGAAGAGTTACATCATTGCAGATGTCAATAGTCGAAAAACGTGATTGATGGCTGTGAAATTGGAATCTTGCCTCTGTTCTTGAGATTGACTTGAATAGGATGCTATAACACAAAAGTAGGCTTAAGGTAGGACCTGTCCTTTATGTATACACGTATTTATATTTGTGTAGTAAATTCTCATAATTTTATGTCACCTTGGAGTCCATGTTGGGTACAAGCTGGACTTTCTCAGACAAGAAGCTGAGATTGCCTTCCTGGTCAATGCAGTTTCTGAACGTCCTTCCAGCCCCGTGGGCTTCATCCAAGCACCTGTGCCTTACGTCTTCCTCCTGGAGACTCCTTCACTTTCCAAACTGAATTATTTGACTGCCTCCACTGCCCTTGATGTTACACATGAGCTGGGTAGTAGGCCTCTTATACTGTATAATTTCCAATATCTTGTATCTGCTGGCCCAACTGAATTGCCCAACATAAAACTGCTTTGAAAAGTTCATGCCCTTAATGAAGTTTTAGCCCACGGGTCCATCCCTTTCCTTGTCTGTGCTCTCTGACCTCCGTATATTGCTGTCAGGAGTGAGGTCAACCCTCTAAGGCCTGTAAGCGATAAAACATTTATTTCTACTGTGTCTCTGCCAATCACTGAAGGATGATTGACATCTTAGAAATCGTACAGTGAAGTGGTCCTGCTTTTTCCGTTGTTGTTTGTCCCAGTTTGAAGAGCACAGTCCACAATGGAGGGAAGAAATGGCTGCAGGTGGATCCATGCTGTCAGTTTTGAGGGTTGGATCCCAGTTTTCTACCATTTAGAGGTGAATATTCTAGGAGACAGGGGCCTATTGGTAGGTTTTATGTCATTAGGGATAGGCCCTCAAGGGAGACTGGGACTCTTGCCTCTTCTGGGACTCTTTCTCTCTCTTGTTTGTATCTCCATCCAACACCTGGACAGAACTATGAAGAAGAGAAAGAGGGAGATACTTGGTGGGAGAGGATCGTATGTTTTTGAAAATTAACTCAGGTACAATGTCCTTAAGTTATAGGAAAAGAATCCTGAAATAGAGGATAAGCTACATGCATGGTTTGGAGGAACATTGGGTATTTCCCAGGAATCCATTGTTATTGGTTACTTGGTCTCCAGAGTGATGCCTTTGGGAGGTGGTAGAACCTCACATGGCTCCTACTGTTATGTCTTAGATCGCTGCAGGTATGGTATGTAAGACACCAGTAAAGTGATGGTTGTTGTTGAAGGAACAGGCCTGACCACTCCTGTTCTCTCTGCCCCCCTTATCTTCACCACGGCTGCCTCTCACCATAAAATATTCACCCACGACCTTCTGCTCACAAAATCATGAGCTCAGGGACCTTCATTTTCTTCACAAGTAGAGCACTGGACATTCCATTATAGCAATGCAAAGGTGACTAGCGTACTGTGCAATAAAGTCAGAGAGATGGGATGGCCAGACTATGATGAGAAAGGCCTAGAGTTTTCTGAGATTGGAAAGATGTTAGTGGGCTCCAAGCAGAAGAACAAATGCGCTGAGTGTGTATACTATACAAATTATTCTCCTTACTTGCTCGTTTGTGTGTGGAACAGCCATGGGCAAGGCCGTTACAATGATTCAGGTGAGGGTGGTGATGGCTGGCTGAGCTGTTAGAGATAAAGCTGCCAAATGTGGCTATTTTCTAGCTATATATTGCAAGTAGAATTACTAAGACTTGTCAAGGGACTTGATATGTGGTAGAAAAGGAAGGGGAAAAAGCAGGCGACCCACAGAGCTTCTTGGTCTGAACAACCAGGAGGGTAGAATGACCACGCACTTAGATGGGAAAGACAGGAGGCCGAGGCTTTAGAGATCAGAGATTCCATTTGGAGACATGACATAAATGGCTAGCTATGAAGGGCTGCGAAGTGCCCAGGCCTGATCAATCATCAGCCTGGAGGTGGTCTGTAAAGATGAAAGCTTGGATGAGTGTCCTGGGGAGCCAGTGTGGAACTGAAGGTGAAACCAGAGTGAACACACGGACAAGTTGGAGAAAAGGCAGGGGCAGTTTGTATCTGCAGGCCAAGTGATAGAGATGTTTTAAGGAAGATGAAGCCGAGGTTGCGAATGCTGGTTAAAGATCCCAAGGCACCAGAACGGAGAACTCAGCAAGACATGCAGTAATGGGAGGTTACTCTTGATACTAAGGAGAGCTGTTTCAACAGACCCCGGGCCAGAAGACATGGGAGGACTACGTTAAACTGAAAGTATTAAGAAGAGGAACTGGAGAGAAAATAAATACCCAATGCTGCGTTTTGTTGAAGGCAAAGACTGGAGAGGGCCCAGGATTGAGAAGCGAACAGTCACAAAGTCTGATGGCATGAAACTCCTTTTAGGAACCAGATCTCTTATAGTCCAGGTTAATCCTGAATTTCTGATCTCCCTGCCTTGTGTGCCAAAGCACTGGACTTATGAATGCTCCACAGGATGCCATGCAGTGTTAGTACTGATGGGATTCGGGGAGGGATAAGGTAAAGGTACTTTCATATACCCATACGTGTGCAGCAAGTAGGTTTGTGGTAGAGAAATCCGCCATTATTCAAGAGGGCTGCATGGGAATCTGTCCTTAAGGTTGGATTGTTTTTCATTAGAGTAGTACATTGGGATATCTGATCTGGGACTCCTATAAGTGGGTCATTTGTCCCCCAAAGGGGTCACAATCCACAGCTTGAGAAGCACTGCTCTAGAGAAGCCAGACTCAAACAAGCTGTGAAACTGACAATCCTCTTTGCTGAGGTCACAGAACAAGGACTTTTGGCATTTTATTCATGCATATCCTCTCTCCCTTCTGTTTTTCCACTCTCCCTGTGGGGTCCTATGTGCAGCTGCCCAAGGGTTTTCCTCACAAGGACATCATGAACAATAGTCATCTACATGTGCCCCCATGGGGCACACTGGCTTACTTTCTCCTCAGCTCATCTTCTGGGCTTGTTGTATAACATGGCGACTGTGGCCTACTACTTTATTAGTCCCTTCTACCTGGTCACCACTACTGGATTGGGGGTCGTAAACATTGTCCTCCGAGATGTTAAGAAGCCTCACTCTGTGATTCCCTATGTGAGTGTCACCCCTACCTGACAGAAGGAGAGTCATTTCTGAACTAGGTCATACACCTGCCCCTCACCCGTGTACACAGGAGAGCCTTAGTAGATGCGTGGTCCTCTGGTCCCTTTCAAGGATGATAGTCCTCTGATAGGACTTTCATCTTTACATGATAGATCCATTTCTCTCAGTCTCTATTATTTTCTTCTTCTCTGCCAATGTGGTTCAAGCATTTCTACCATTTTTTGACACGGGTGAAGGTGGAGTGAAGGGTGGAGGTAGTTATCATTGCTTTCTACTGACTTCAGGAACTGAAGTGATTTTTGTCCTATTCACAACAGTATTGTTTTGACCAGCAGTAATAAGAGTGATGAAATAGAGTTACTTCATGATCTCCAGCATCTTGCAAGACCAACACTGCGGTCAATTTTAGGGTCTCACTCTAGAGTTCAGTTGGCCTTGAATTTTGGCAATCCTTTTGTATTAGCCTCTCAAATTCTGGAATTATAGGTGTAAAGTCACCACACCAGACCTGTGACCTCTACCTGCATACCAAGGTCTATACCCCCTGTCCCCAACTCAATAGTCATAACCTTATCCACACTGATTTGAATGCCATGCCTTTCAAAGTGCTACTGGTCATTTATAGCATGGATCACAATGGTAATATCTGGATTTCATTAAGCAAATAAATTTATAAACAACTTTACAAAGCACAGAAAAATATAAAAATTTTGAGTTTTGAAAGAAACATTTTTAAGTCAACTGTAAAGACTACACAACATAAATGTATAGAATTTCCATGTACCACTGATCCAAAACCTATTTTCCACATTAAAATACAAAGTACTTATATAACCAGTCAGATTGCTAAAGTCTTAGAGGCCACATAAATACTGTGTCTGTGATGAGGTTGAAACCCAATAAGGTAGAAGAGTCTACAAAAAATGTACATTGCCAACCAAACATATAGGTTGTGTATGTTTAATAACCTTTAGTCATAAATCATGAGTCCAAATCAAAGTTTGGACTTATACATTATTGTTTTAGCTTTTTTTTTCAATCATGCCAGGATAGAGTTTTTGAAGTTTAGAAAAAGAGTACCTTCCTCTAAAGAGTAAAGACTTATTGAAAACAAGCAAACAAGTAAAGGTTTTCCAAAGCATGTATAAAGAAACTAAAGTCCAGCAACTGATAGAGCAAAGTTGTAAATTGCCCTACAAAAGTGAATATTGTCTTGTGGGGTAAAAGGGGAAAAGAACAGGAGGAGAAAAGGGTGAAGGGAGAAAAGCAATCACATCCCAAATGTTTTTATAAACTCCCTATTCATTTCTTTATCTGTTTATGTGTGGTGATGCATATGCTTGTGCCACAGTGCATGTGTGGAGATACGTTGACAAGTCCTAAGAGGCTATGCTCAACTTCCACCATACAGATTCCAGAGATGGAACATCGGTCCTCAGGCTTCGTGGTTTCAAAGATGGGACATAGGTCCTCAGGCTTGGTGGTAAGTACCATGTCGTAAGACTTCAATCTTGAGTATAAGACAGAACAAAATTCATTAGCACATATATCATTGTTGGTGACAGTCCTATGACCAGCATGCCCTAAAGATCTTCAGAACAGCCTCCTGGCCAGTAAATAGAGATTCCCCAAACGGTGGGTACTTAGATCATTCATGGGGAGGGTTAGACAGAGCTCACTATGACGTCAGGTAAACACTGGAGATTATTTTAAGAAAACCAAAAATGTTTGTCATGCTGTTTTATGCATTTAAAGACAGAAGTCACAAAGTCTTCTAGGGATGTGCTTCACAGCCACATTTACATCTTTTATTAACCTCTTAGAATTTCATACCATGTATTTTGATAACATTCGGTCACCCAGGGTGATCTACCCTTCTTCCCTACTTGTGGCCACTTTTTGTTTTAAACCCACTGATCCAATCTATGCTGCTTATTACTCTTGGGTGTATGGATATCAACTCTAGTATGGTTTACTACATATGGGTATCCCATACTATAAAAGAACACCAAATATCCCTTATAGCTCTTTACCCAGGGGTGGGAATGTGTGACCACCTACCCTTCCCATGCTAGAATGTTCTCTGACAGGATTTTGTGTGCAGGGTTTCTGTATCTCAGCCATTGTTAGTTCATATGTCACTGTTCTATCGTGTCCTGAAGACACTGGTGCCTAGTACACATCCACTGCCTACAGTCTTTGTACCTGAGTCATGGGATAGAGATATCCCATTTAGGGCTGTGTATTCTGCAGTCTCTTAGTCTTTATGCCATGACAACATGTGAGTATCTTTTTATTTCAGAAGACACTTTGCTCATGAGGGTTGAGAGAGGCACTAATCTATAGGTATATCAATGAACCATTAAGAGTTGGTAAGCAGCCAGGCAGTGGTGGTGTACACCTTTAATCCCAGCACTTGGGAGGCAGAGGCAGGCCGATTTCTGAGTTCAAGGCCAGCCTGGCCTACAGAGTTCGTTCCAGGACAGCCAGGGCTACAAAGAGAAACCCTGTCTCGAAACTAACAAATAACAACAACAAACAAAAAAGAAAGAAAGAAAGAAAGAAAGAAAGAAAGAAAGAAAGAAGGAAGGAAGGAAGGAAGGAAGGAAGGAAGGAAGAAAGAAAGAAAGAAAGAAAGAAAGAAAGAAAGAAAGAAAGAAAAAGAAAAGAAAAAAGAGTTGGTAAGTACGATCTCTATTTAGCAGTACAATAGTAGTAGGTTATCCTCTAGTGCCCATGAACTGACCTGTCTAGCCTCAGGTTCTTGGCCCTGATAACAATGACAGTTATGCGTTTCATCCTAAACTGTGAAGTAGTGGCTACTCCCTTAATGTCATGCCATTACTCTGTGATTGTAGGACTGACAATTACTTTTCTCCTCCAGGATCACGCATAGTGACTTCCATCATGAGACTGCTTTGGCTTTAAAGCATTCTTATTTTGTCTTCTATTCCTTGAGTAGGTGAGAAGCGGGGCACTGGTTTCCAGGAGCCACCTGGCATAAATTTTAATCTTACCAGCCATGCTCCCCAAATCCTCTGAGTATCTTCTCAGAGCACATTGATCTTCTGTACCACCATGGGTCTAGGAGGCTGTAATCTCTTCTAACTGACCAGCTTCCTTGGACATTTACATTCCAGATCTAAATATCATCTCCTTTTTCTTAAAGGTAGACTCATAACTCTGATTATATAATGTTTATTCTCAAATATACCAGGGCTGTCTTTTTATATACCCTTGGTTACACAACTGATTTGTGCCATAATATTCCACTCTTGAAACACAGATTTATTCTAAACCTGAAAAATACTGCAGTACTGTGTAGTTACTCGGTGTTCCTCTTGATCTTGGATGACAGTGTGCTATCATGAGTTTGCTTCTAGAATTAAAAATCAACCCTGACTCAGTCCTCTGATGCCTTTCTTGCTACTATCTAATTGACATCCTCAGTTCCACAACAAGAGATGATGAGTCCTTTTCCCCAGGGAAGAACTGATGAGAACACTTGTTCCTTGTGACTTCAGGAACCTCTCCAACTATTTTTCTTTCTCAAACACCAGTTCCCTGGCCTGTTTAGGAATCTTCTGATAAACACAAAAGGAAATCCTCAACCACATGTTGAGATGAACGAAAACTTGGGGTCAGTTTGCTCTAGAAACCGACAGTCCTCTAGGGGAGCAATGCCCATTCAGGACTGTGTATAACTGTGTGTGTGCTGAGAGGACTTTACAAAGCAGGAGCTCAGCTTCCTGACCTTTGAATCATAAATCCTACAGAATTAGTTCAATGGTTCTTTCAATGTGTACAGGAAACATCTTGCGTACAGCATTAGTCTCTCATGAACACTTCGTTGAACTTTCATTTGCCTTTTCCACAGGTATGGAGATACTTAGGGATTCCCATTCCTTACATAGAAATCTGAAAATCTGTCTCACTCATTCATGCTTTCTCTCTGTTTTCAATATTTCTGTGAAAGAGCTTGGTTGACTCCTTGATAGCTTAGACAAATTGAAAGGTTATTGTGTGATATGAATTGTCATTCTGCTTGTACATTAACAAACCAGACTGCCATGCTTTCATGGATACTGGCAAAGGACCTGAGATCCTTACGTCTGAGACAAAGGGCTATTTGTTACAGCAAAGCAAGCAGTGTGACCTTTATGGTGACATTTGTTCCCCATGCCAACTTATTCATAGAGAGACCCATGAAAATTGAGCCAGGTGATTTTGTTCATATAAGAGAGTTTTGATCACAGCCAAAAAACCCCTAGAATTAAACAGACCTGTATCTTTTAAAATGTGCTACAAGGAAATGAAGTGAAATTTACTGCAGAGGAAGCCATTATCTTTATTATGCTGACTGTACACAAATCTATCTTCTGCTCTGGAGAGAAACATTATCTTTCAAGGCTGTTTGCTACACAAATACCTTTGCAAAGATAGTCTAGAGCAAAGGTAGTTACAGCCTCTGCCTGAGAGATATCCAAATGTGCAGGGAGACAGTCTATAGAAAGGCATTCCAAACTCAGTGAAGGAATGATTCTCATACTGTAGGCACCATAAAACGCCAGATCCTTCAAAGAAAGTATATGAAGGAAATCTACAATGTCTATTATATGCCTATTAACATGAATTTTATTTTCCCAAGCCAAATTAACTGTGTAGTTACTCAAGTGTCAAGAAGGTTTCTTAGACAGCAGCAGGGATACAGATACCACCAGTAGAGCTCAGAGGAGCTGAGTCTGTGGAAAGTGTGATGAGAAGGGCAGGAACATCCATTGTAAGACGCTGAGGATGCGCAGAGAACAGATGCTGTCTAAAGGAAACAAGTCAAAACCTGACAAGGGTATTATTTTCCTTTGTGTTGATTGACACAAAGAAATTGCATAATTCTGGGGAATTTTTAAATACACAATAACAAAACTGCTGTAATTTGTCAAAAGATGAAC